>APFE031186725.1:45021-72031 GCA_000404065.3 Pinus taeda
GTAGGATGCCTCGATAGGAGAACTAATCAATCCTGTCCTCATAGGAGAACACATCATTCCTGCTACAATCACCATGGAGAACACATCAATCTAGGCCTCACAGGAGAACACATCAATCCTGCTACAATTTCCATGGAGAACACATCAATCCAGGACTCACAGGAGAACTAATCATCCTGCTACACAGGAGAGTGAATCATCCTCTTCCACAAGAGAGTGAATCTTCTTGTCCCACAAGAGACCGAATCATCTTGTTCCAGTGTGCACCACTAAGGGAGGGTGAGTAACCCTGTGGTCATATGTTGCTCCAGTAAGAACCACAAGCCCTCAGAGCTCCCAAAGCTCAATGTATGCAACATGTAGGACCCTTGTACAAGGGTTTCTTGATGACTCCAAGTCGTTTGGGAAAATCATAGATTAGATCTTTCCTCGGGTCTTTGACAAGGTTTATCGACTTGTACATCATCTTAATGCGATTGAGCCTCCTTGCTCATCGACTTACCATATCCCAGATGATGTCTATCTACTGGAGCAATCAACGAATACGGGATTCCTTAATAATCAAATCCCACCTCTGGTTGTTATAGAAAATCATAGTGGTATCCAATGTAAATCCAAACAGCTCACTGGAGAGCTTTCGCAACTAGATTGCATCACACGAGGTCATGCTAGCAGCAATATATTCTGCTTCGGCGGTGCTCAAAGCCACCGACTTTTGCTTCCTTCTCATCCAGGATATCGAAGCAGATCCCAAGGTGAAACAACACGTAGAAGTGCTCTTACGGTCCACCACACTGCCTGCCCAATCAACATCAGTATATCCAAGTAGTCTTACATCTTCGGCAGTGTATCTTAACCCATTGTACCACGAAGATATCTCAGAAGATTCTTGGCATCAATAAAGTGAGGCTCAACCAAATATGAGCAGACAATGCTAACTGCAAAACATATATTCGGATGGAGGTTCACCAAGAACATCAATGCAAATGAGTTTATGAAACTCAGAGGCATTTCCCAAATCTGGTCCAACATCACTACCATATAACTTCTAAAAGTTAAGATCCTCGAGGTAGTCACAGGCTTGCTGTCCATCATACCGAATCTTTCCAATATCTTTACCAAATATTTTCCTTGAGATAGGAAAATTTCCCTTGGCTTCTGCCACACTTCAAGTCCTTGGTCCTTCATTTCAAATTCAGAAGCCAACTCCCTCTTACATTTTTGAATGAGAGGGTGTGCACCTGTTAGAAAGAGGTCATCCACATACAACACCAATATGAGAGGTTTATCATCTTCAACCTTAAAGTAAATGTTAGGATCGGCTTCACTCCTAGTGAATCCCAGCTTCATCAAGTAGCTGTTGATCCTCTCATACCATGCTCAGGGTGCTTGCTTCAACCCATAGAGAGCCTTCTTCAACCTGCATACATGAGATTTTCGATCATAAATCTCAAATCCTTCGGGTTGCTCCACGTAGACCTTTTCTTTGATTTAGCCGTGTAAGAACGCAGTCTTGACATCCATCTGATGTAGGTTCCATCCTTGTGAAGCGGCAAAGGCTATGATCGAGCAGATGGTCATATACCTGGCAACAGGTGCAAATATCACATCATAGTCTATACCTTCCTTCTGGGAGAAACCACGAGCAACAAAACGATCCTTATACTTTTTCGTACTTCCATCTGCTGCATGCTTTATCTTGTAAAGCCATTTGGAAGTAACAATTGTCTTGTCTGAGGTCTGGAAACTACTTCCCAGACATCATTCTCCATAATAGAGTCATACTCTATGGTCATAGTATCCTTCCATACTTAATGCTTGATGACACCTGAGAATGATGAAGGCTCATTTTGTATGATCGTGCTCATGATGGTTAGGTATCCCTGATACCTGTTAGGTTTCTTACTTTCATCGGAGTGCAGCATGTCCTTCAGCATCATCAAGTACCCCCCTAAGCCATGAAGGCCTCTTCCTAGAAGAGAAAGGCTTAGGTGGATAAATAAGATCCATGGGTTCCTCCACATCAGACATTGTTACATCATCTACCCATAAAGATAGTTTCCACAATCGTACGGTTCTTCCTTTTTGCCACACCATTCTGCTCAGGAGTATGTGGTGTAGTAGTCTCCCTCTTAATGCCAGCCTCAGATATGCCTGAGTGAACCAACTGTAATATATCAAAGGTCTTGCTTTGGCTTGAGGGGAATTGTCCCCTTTTGATCTTTCCTTTGGCACATCCCGGACATACACCTTCTTTCTCTACTTGGAATTCTGGCATCCTTGTTACCATATGTCTTACATCAGGTAGAGCTTTGTAATGAAGGTGGGAAAACCTTCGATGCCAAAGTTTGGACTGAAGAGTTGTGTCACAAGACATGACACCGAGCAGACTTCCATCGACCTGATATAATGAATCAACACTAAACCCAAGAGTAAATGCATCTTTAACATTATTTTTCCATATACATACCTTGCCATCGCTGAAGGTTAACTTGTAGCCTTTGTCTTCCATTGCTGAGATGGACACTAGGTTGTTTTTTGAGGTTAGGTGCATTTAATACATCCTGGACTTTCTAGCCTTCATGAATGGTTGTCCTCTTCCTCGATTCCCAACTCTCCTCCTACCTTTGCTATTGAATTTTCCATCCCTTCGATTATCATGAGAGGGATTTTGATCATCATCATGGTGGGAGTCCTTTCTATCAGGGCATTTCCTTGCATAGTGACCTGCTTTATCGCAAATGAAACATTGTCCTTTTCATCCACCCTTAGATTCAGCCTTTCTTTTAGATTTAGACCCGAAATTATTTATTTTCTTAGCATGAGAAGAAAAGGTAGGAGGAAGACCTTTAGACAAGGGCATTTCCTGCTCTTCTACCCTTGTTTCTTCTTGAATGCATCTAGCTATCAATTCTTCGAAACCAGGAATTACATTATAGCTCAGAAGAGTAGTTCTTAACACGTACCATTCGGATGGTAATCCTCCAAGAGTTATGAGTGCCATTTCTCTGTCAGTAATAGTCTCTCCAATAGATAGGAGATCGTTCTTGATCTCGGTGATTCTTAAGAAGTATGCTTGCATACCCTCATCTTTACCCTTCTTGATTTCCCTCAATTTATTTCTAAGAAACAGAACTTGATTTGCATCAATAACTTTAAATAAACTCACCAGTCTATAATAGATTTCCTTGGAGGTGTCTAGATCAGAGATGTAAGCCACCAAGCGCTTGTCGATAGAGTCCCAGATGATCTTCTATTTTGACTTCTTCGGTTTTCCATTTGTTCCAGGCAGCAACGGATGCATTTGATGGAGGATCAACAATATTGCCTCTCACATGATCCAACACTCCTTGATCCTCAAGGGTTAGATCGATAGACATCTTCCATCCATGATAGTCAGCTTTCTGATGGAGCTTGTCTTCGGCATGAAAGAGTGTTGAGGACCCCATAGTTCTTTTAGGATAGCCTTGCCAATCTTCTCTTCGATGATTGCTCTTGCTCTTGCTCGGGCTTTGTCTTCACCTCAGCTCTCATACCATGTTATGTTATGGTATGTTCTATGCTTATAATAATTTACTTCTTTTTCTTATTATATTCCATAGATTAGCAATCACGTGTACATAAAGTAAAGTGCAGATAGAACATAAAACAATTGAAAGAAAACAAGCCAAGACATGAGACACAAGATGTGGCAGCTAGCTAGGGACAAACCCCACAATGTGTGGGGAAACCCTTTGATCAAATCTTCTTTTATATTTAATAATTCAGCAGAGAGAAATAGTACAATAAATCTGATTCATATTAGCAGTAGCAAACCCTAGATCAATAGCATCAACATGACCAGCTTCATTATCAAACTAGGGCAGACGATATCTCACAAACCGACTGTCAGATTGAATTCATTCCACCACCAAAAGTTGTGGCTTCCAGAGGAGGTTCAACTGAACCTACAACGCAGTTTAGATGAGGATATCTTCTAAGCCACATAGGTCAATCTTTACTTTTGCAGTTGCAGCTTCAGTTTCAACAGTTTCTGGCTTCAAACTAGGGCAGTTGATATCTTGCAAACCGTTCGTCGGATTGACTTCATTCCACCACTGAAAGTTGCAAATTTTAGAGGAGGTTCAGATGAACCTACGATGCAGTTTAGATGAGGAGATCTTCTAGGCCACGCAGGTCAATCTTTAGATCTGCAGTTGCAGCTTCAGGTTCAACAACTTTCGGCTTCACATGTGTGAGAGAGAGACCCATTTCTGCGCAGTTGAGAAGAGACTCATTTCTCTGCAGTAGAGAGAGAGAAATATGTGATGGGAAGAGTGAGTACAAATGAGGAAAATTCGTCTTATATTTATACATAACGTTGGTCTTTGAATAGATGCGACTGCTGGGCTTCTGAGCCTACATGAGTTGTAGGTCGGCTTGATAATAATTCCATAATCAAAATAAATTCATATCTCCATGAATGCTTATCGGAATCGAATGATATTTATACCAATCCTACACCTCTTGACAAGAGGAATCTAATAAAAATATTATCAGCGATGAATAAGATGACCCACATGAAGTTTTGCCATGGTTACCAATTTTAACACTTTTCCTATCTTAAATTTCTTTGTTTTTTTATCATTATTTAAATTCTACTTTGTATACAGACAATCCATTTGAATTATCTAATGATTATATAATCTCATCGGAAATGATCTTGCTTTCTTGGGTAAATAGGAGTAGGGAGGTTTAAGGTATAAATTTTGAAAAGGTGATTAATAATATTGATGTCAAGAGTACTTTTGCAAATTGCAATTTATTTTACATCTTCCGTGGCATATAAAGAAAATCTTGTGCATATAAAGAAAATTCAATATAGCATTGATAAGAAAAAACACCTTCCTATAAATTTAAATTTAGGTTGTAGGTTTAACATATTCATTAGACATAAAGTATTAAGATTGCAAGTTTAATGTATATTTATTGACTTTGGTCCATGCCCTCGATATGGAATCCTATAATACAATTAGAAGTCTTTATGTTGCAAAAAAAAAATTATTGAAACACTAAATTTGTTTTAAAAAAAATAACATTTATCGTCTTCGTTCTTAACCGTGGTGCAATTGATAATATGTATAGATATTTCAGTAATTATCCTAAGGCATTGGAAAAATTGAGGATATGCCAGATTCAATTTTTATTCTCATTTTTATTTGATTATTGATATTTTTTATTTAAAATATCACAAATGAAATATTCTATCTTTAATATTCTTGCAAATTCAATTCATATATATACCTCTTCATGTATTTTTAAATCCCACACAAGAATTCAAAATATTTAAAAAACATTTTGTCAAATAAAAGGAAAAATGCTCTCATCGAAGGCTTAAAACAAGGCCAGTTTGAAGTTACAAAGAAGACCATTTTGTAGTTTTTTTAAATCTCACACAAGAATTCAAAATATTTAAAAAACATTTTGTCAAATAAAAGGAAAAATGTAGGCTTACAACAAGGCCAGTTTGAATTTACAAAGAAAACCATTTTGCATTTACAAAGAAAATCTCACTTCCATTCATCACTGTCTATCTACACCTCCAACAATCAAAAGTTTGTTTTTATCTGTCTATATCTCAAAATGACAAAAAGTTCGCTTTGTATTCACACTAATTTTAAGAAATTACAAGGCCGTCGAGGTTCCTGAAACATTTAATCTCCTTTTACCGTATTCTTCTTCGTTGATCTAAAATTTATTATCTATGTTCTTAACATTCTGTAGAACACATATTTTTTTTCTATGACTGTTACACGTTATGCCACTTTCTCTGTCTGTGTTATTGATAATGAAATTTAGATAAAATGTCAATCAATCTTCTGTGTTAGGGCACTCTCTCCGTCTCTAATATTCGTCACATGTGACTCTGCTAAACAATGCAAGATGCTCCTCTTCAATCGATGTCAGTGCAGGGGCGATGACCACATCATGAGAAGGAAAGCAAAATGTGGGGATTAAAATGTGTGCTTTTGAGGAACTCACCACAACACATTGCAACACGCTCGTGTCTTTCATTGCTCAGAACCTCCACATGGATAATTGCATTCCTGCATCAATTATTTTCAATTGACACACCAATGGAACATTGATTCTAGAAACGAAAAGTTAAATCAAAATAAGAGATTACGTGCAATGCAGCTAGATTTATGGAATGCGTAATTCATCACTGATGTTGATAACAAAAGAATTGAAATACAAACATCTTACACTTATTTTAATTAACATAATGTTACAAATTTAACCAGCTACTATGGAACCTCGAGCAGATGAGATAGGTGTATACTTGTTTCTATGGCAGATTTGAGGGATGGCAGATTGCAGATATGATGGAGGGTGCTTCATGAACTTGGATGTTGCACATCGAGAGTCGGAGTTTGATAAGAGGATCTCTTCACTATGAAGAGATCGATGTTTTGCAGATGGATGATGATGTTGGGGTAGATGTGGCTGATTTCCTGTAGCACATTGGTACCAGAAATCATGGATAGCATGTTGCAGACGAGATGGGGACTACTTCATGGGCTTGGGCATGGCCTACTTATATGGAGATGGATTCTTGATCGAGTTGATGATGTGACAAAGTGTTCTGAGAAACGACTCATGATGGCATAAGGATGTGCATTGTTATGGTTTGAGCGTGACAGTTGGACCGATCACCCGACTAGTTAGAATCATGGGAATCGGTAGTGTATAGTAATGTGTTAGCATTGCGTTGGAGTATCATGGTAGCAGTTCACACAATTACAACGCATGATGATGTTGACACGATATGTTATATTGGGCATGTAGCTTGAGATGGAGGGACCAACCTTCCACGATGGGAGCACCATGTGGAGATTGCGATGAGGTGGTTGATGATCATGGATTGAGGAGACATTCTGATGTATGACATACCGATGGAGTATATGCCTTGGTATGGATATCTTGGTCATAGATGGTTGCCAGGATGAGAAATTATCGAGGACGACAATGATTTCTAGTTGGGAAGAATGTGAGGACCATGAGTTGCAGGGCGCGCAGATGGGTGAGCTGCGGCCACAGTGGAAGGTCACGTGAGTGGAAAATGACTTGTTCGATGTGTTTTGGTGGAGGTTTACATATACTCGTGTGGGCGGTCTCGGGTGCCCCGAACGATGGGCAGGCTGACAGGCAGGCAGTGGAACAGGCCGGCGGTCGAACAGTGAGATGGGCAAGCTGACGGTGTAAACTTATGAACAAGCCAATGGACATGCCATAGGTGAAGGTCGGCCGAGTGCCCGAATGATGGAGTGAAGGGTGTATATATACATGAAGATGAGTTGGTGAGGAGCATCAAAAAACCATTCGACGAAGTCTTGGTGAGGAATGCGAGCTAGAGGCGTGCTGCAGCTAAGGAACAGGGCGCTGATGTGCCCGTACACCAGGAAAACCAAGGAGTGAGGTGCAGGTGTTGCAGGTCGAACGGGGGTGACCGTCGTGCAAGGTGCGCTTGAGTAGGGCGTCAGTGAAATGGTTGTGTAGATCGCACCTCGGTAGGGCATCGGGTGAACACCAGGCGAAGGGCGACATGATCGTGCAAAGCATGCCTAGGTTGGGTGACATAGACACAGAGGACGGGCACCCGAGTTGGGTAGGTGACACAGCGAGCCGAACGAATGTTGAACCGGAGGTCGTGAATGAGAATTTTTTAGGCGGTATTACGTGCGGCCCATCGAACGAAGGTAGGTCGAGATCGTGAACGGGATTTCGGGTGAGAGGCAACATGGGTGTGTGTGCGCTTATTGAATGAAGGCACGGTTGGGCTCAACGATAATGTCGAGCGGGGTAGCACGGTTTGGGTGTTTTCTAAACAAACGGTGAGCGAGCTCGGTGAAGAAGTGCAACGGGTTGTGAACGAAGGCGACCAATGTGCGCATGTGCCGGGAAGGCATGCATGGTGACACAGGTGGACACCCAAGTTGGGCAAATAGCGCGACGAGATGAACGAGTGCGTTTAGGGGTGAACGAAGAGTTGGGCAGAACGTGCGCTCCCGACGAGCATAGGCAACCGAGTTCGCCGAAGTTGTGAAAATTTGGCTAATTGTAAATTTGGGGTTTTCTCCAAGATTTAACTTGTACTTTATAAAAGTGAAGATTATATATATTGATTCGGCGAGACTCATATTGCATGGAGTTCCCTTCCCTTTATACTATTGTGTATTTATATGTGTAACGCTGTTTATGATGAATGTTAATGGTTTCATCGTGTATAAATGATAAAGATAATACTTGGTAACGAAAATAAGCGAATATTGGATGTAGTCCACGATCATAAATATTGGTGAAAAAAATAGTCAGTGACACCGTACCTCGCTATAATGTAGTTGGAAGATTACCGCTAGTGTAAGAGTGTGACACTTCACCTCTCACCATCGCTCAATGCTGCAGACTCAAACCAAGGATATTCGTTCATATAGATCGTCACCATCCACTTTTAAAAAATAATAAGTCATTGTAAAAGGTCAACAATGGTACATCCACCGAGAGCCCAAGGCTGATATAGAGACACATTAAGTAACTTTTTATAAATTATATATTTATTTTCATCATCCGCCTTTTTTGAATATTAGCAATGTGATGCCTTTGTTATATTTCATAAATACAGATTTTTTTGGGATAAATTCAGTACATATACATATACACATATTCATATGATTATATTATGGGAAGGAAAATATGGAAATTTACGACACGTTCCATATGGGATTTGTGTTGATATTGCTGGGACTAATTTATTTAATTTTTATTTCAATTAAATTTAAATGTATCATAATTGAAGTTGAAAAGACTTGTTTATTTAATTTTTATTTAAATTAAATTTAAATGTATCATAATTGAAGTTGAAAAGTCTTGTTTATGTTTTTGGTCTATTTTTTCTCTTTGTTATATTTAATCTTGCTATTAGGGTTCTCCTCTATTTTATGGCCTAAATTTAATATTATTAATCAAAATGGAGTGAAAATGGACAACTTAATCAAGAATGATATATACAAATTTTATATATTTTTTTTAAATATACATTTGTTCTCATCATCTGCCATTTCAAATATTTACAAAAATGTGGTTGTCCTAGAATTTTTAAATATGGTTAAAAAAAATGTATTAAAACCACACCTATCTACAGAGCTGTTAGATGGCACAATCCCTTCGAATAGTGGTCACGAAGCCGTCAAATTGCACAATTACTTCGAACATGTGCCGTATAATATAGGGAGAATAAAGTTATCAAGTGATGGGATCAAGTATTGATTATCGAGCCGGTAGTGTAAGTTCAACTTGTGATCTTCCTTGCAAAGGAATGTGTAGTAAATCATTTTTTCCATTACTAGAACTAGCCAGTGACTGAATAGTTTTCACCATTACTTGAACCATCCAGCCTGAAATTGAGAGAAAATAGGTATAACATTGTTATTTCGGTCTTCATTTGAAATTTGAAGAGTAACATGAAAGATTCAAAGAACCTCGCCTCTCCATAGCTGTCTTCAAAGCAACGTTTGCTCCTTGGTGGTTTCTGTAGTGTTCATTCATTATTATATACCTAAGATCAATTATTTCTTCCATTCCGAAATATGGTTATCAAGTGTTGAAGGCTAAGTATCGTTTCAAGTAGCAGGAAAATAGTATTGTTTCAAGCATTAAGAAAATAGTAGTTGAGACTGATTTTCACTAGTTGTTTAGGTGGCATTTAGGTGGGATTATTAAACCTTGTAGCAGTAGCTGTTGCAAATGAAACTGCTAGCCTGAGTGCATGCATGGTTGCAAAACTTATTTGGGCCCCTGCCTATGTAATTATCAGGACGCAGCGAATGTCTCAGATATGTAAAAAATACAGGGGGTTATGAAATGATGCATTTCAAACCATTATAAAAGCAAATGCTCTCTCGTTAGGCTTTCACTATATGACACAACAAATGGTGTGTACGGGTGTTGGAAGAATCACCGCATCTCTATAGAATCCGTAATTTCTACCTTGGGGATCTTAGTCACTGACTTGTAATGTTTACCAATACCGGCAGGTTTTGATGTAATTGTAAACCTCCACATGGTATCAGAGCTTGGACCCAGATTCGATTCCCCAAGTTGAGGGGATGTTGGAAGAATCACGGCACCTCTATAGAATCTATAATTTCCACCCTGGGGATCTGGCTTGTAACGTTACACCAAAACCCACAAACAAGCCTCACCCTGAGGATCCTAGTTACTGGCTTATAACTTTAAGCCAAAACCCGCAAACAGGCCTTGGTTGGTGTCCGCTTCAAAATACCTTATCGTTGTTCAAAGAATGGTTCCTAGCCCGGTAAGACTAGTGTCTGCCACTGTTACCACTTTGAATAGCATAAAAACTTGGTTACAACTAGTCAAACTTCGTAGGGAAACTTTTCAACCTACTATTTTATTTTACATCATTGAAGTAAAAGTCGAAACATTCGTTTGTCAACTTCTGCAAAAGGATAATGAAGTGAAAAAAATCATAATTTATGAGCCTTTAGAAAATCATCGATCCAACTACTAAAAAAATAAAAAATTTACAATGAAGTAAAATTTTGAACCTCTATTTTTTCAGAATTTGAAAAATGTTAACTAAATAAAAAAGTCATAACCTATAAGCAGATTTTTCATCAATCCAGCTGTAAAAAACAGAAAACCCATCAAACCCATTCAACAAGTAAAATTTCAAACCTTTGTTTTGTAAAATTTTGGAAAAGGATAATGAAGTGGAAAAAAACATAATTTCTAAGCCTTTAACATCTGAAGATTTTTCATGCAACTATAACAAGCATAATATCATTAATAAGAAAAAATTCCAACCCTTTGTCAAATTTTGGAAAAGGTTGTACTTTATGACATTATATAGCCAGCATTACTATTGTAGTATTATGATTTTGGGATTTCAGATATTTAATGATGGGAATTGAGTACTTACAAATTACAACATAACTTATAAACTACAAACGAAAAGCCCGTAGCTATTATATTGTATGCCTCTTCACCTACCACTGTATGTATGTCATAATCATTTTTAACTCTTTTACTTGCAAATTGATGCTATTGATATTTTAGTTTTAAAAAATATGGAAAGCTAAAATGGACTTGAATTTTCTGTAATTACATCTCACTTTGTGTCGGTTGTTTTTCTTGCAGGCAAAGAAAATGCAGAGGAACCATAACTTAGGGTGAAAAAATTCACTTGCCAGAGGTCCATATAGGGTTATATGTGTCATACCTTCAAAGGGCGTCAACAAATGGTTTCTTATGTGATTTTGCCGAAATTATTTTCTTAAACAAAAATATATTATTCTCGACACAAACAAAAGGGGAATTGGTTTACCTCAACTGGTGTTTTGCCTATGTTGTTGGTAAACATCGATGGTTGGGCTGACTACACTCAATAAACATCTCCACCTTCAACCCTCCCTATTCTCGCGTTTTCTCTCCTCTATGCCCAAACCCTCCTTTAATAACTGGAGTAATTAGACTGACGGGAAAAGAATTCGTGCTTGAATACTTATTTTTAGGGATTTTTTTTTTTTTGCATAGATTTCCTTTCGGGATCGAGGAAGTCCAAGACATTGAGCAACATAGTATAAGTTATTTCCTGAAGCCCCGCGAGCGACAATTGAGTGGTGACTTGGCTGTATTGATTAATTGGAAGGAAAGGATAATTCATCGTATGTAACCCTTCACAGAATATAATTTACGCCATTATACTATACAGGTTACAGGAAAAGTGGAAAATATTTCCCGTAACAGCTGCTTCAGCGCGCTTCTCTCTCGTATCCACTAACAAGCAAACAAGATGAGAAAACCTCCACAGAAATAAGACCTAGGTCTCCAAGGAGTTGTGGAAAAATGCACGTAAAATTGTGTAGGATATTCCAAGTGTAGGGGCTGCATTATAAGTCTATTATGAAATATAACCAAGGAAGGTGACATAAAAATTAATTTTTTCCCTATTAATGTTAAGTCCAGAATAGCATTAAACTAGCATCAAATTGAAATTCAAAGCCTTTTATCGTAAGTTTTAGTAAGAATCAGAAAATCATACTCTTTTACCTACAATAAGACGTAGAAACGGAAACATTGGATAATAATTTGTTTGATTCCATATTCATTTCCAAACATAGGTTAAAATAACAAACGAAGTTGTTGGTCAAAGCAATTTAATTGTCGATCAATGCCAAACGATCGCTTTAGTACATGCCCTTACTTCGGCAGGGAATAATAACTTATAATCCATGAATGAATTATGTTAAGAAATTTTTGGTCGTTGTGGAATGAATGTCTCGAGAAAATATAAGTGGACCTGTAAAAAAAGGTATTTCATGTGTGTAAAAGAGAGGGTCCGTAAACCTCTATAAATGTGGAATTTACGGTGTGAACCAAAATCATGGCATGGCTCTGTGAAATTCTTGGTTTTCACTTCGGTGAAAGGAGTTGAAGACTAGTTTTTTTTTTTGGAAAGGAATAAGTTATGATTATGGCATAGCTTTGTAAAAATATTGGTTTTGGCTTTGGTGAAAGGAGCTGAAAACTAACTTTTTTAGAAATGAATAAGTTATGATATATTTATCTGGGGAATATGAGTACGGAGGTGTTATTCTAGAAGTCATTTTTTTCTATGTATGAGTTGTAGTTGTGTCATGTTATAGATCCACATTTTTAGCAACTAGATTTTTCGAATTAGGTGATCAATATAGCACATATGTAACTTTTGTGAGACGAATAAAACAAGCAATTACATCCAAAAGGTACAAATGGACACTAATAGATTTGTTAAACTGGAAAAGTTGTATGAGGAACACATTTGTAGACATGTATGCCATATGTTTTTCATTCTGAATTTGGGGATTTTGGTGTGAAACATTAATTACAAAATGAAATATTGTAGCTCAAAAATTGGTTTTTTTTTTTTTTTTTGTCATTATGATAGACATTTAATAAGTAGAAATATTAAAAAGATTTGTGAATAATTTATTAAATGACTTATCCTTGCATTAGGGATCAAATCAATTTGATGAGTAACACCTCTAGATTGTGTCAGTGCACGTGGTAGTTCAAATGGGTTAGTTCTGACAATTCATTGAGAAAACCTTGAACCTATAGAGAAATTTCATCATTTAACCTCTTCTCATTTGTTGGACATAGATTATAACAAATAATAAAATTCTTGTCTGGCTCATGCTACACTTTATGTGTATTTTCTAGAACATGTTCAATGACATTACTATATTATTTATAAGTCTCCCCAACCAAAAGTAACCAGCATTCAATCTGTATTACATCACAAAACACCCAATTATTGTATGGGCCATTATTAAAGCAACCAAACATGATTTTTCTACTAACATACGTTAAGATTTTCTTAACCAAAAGGTTTTACAAGGATAAGTTAGAGGAATACAAATGATAGTGTTTCTAGACAATTTAAGTTCATACAAAATGATTTCAAAATCCTTTATATCCCTGCCTCTTAGGCCTCACATTTTGTTCCCTTTTTGTCACTTCATTACTAAATTTCTTGACAGCATTAATGCCTTTCGTGTTTCAGACTCACTTTCCTCTCCATGTGATTCTTCTGGTGATTCAATCTGGTTTCATGTATGCTAATTTCATTTGATAGAAAAATGTTAATGCCTCATTCACACATCCAAACTGGGCATACCTAACGATCATTACAGTCCATCATTGAACATTTCTCTTTAACATTTTGTCAAACTATTGGTGCACAATTTATATACTCCCACATTTTCTATACATCTCTATTAGAGTTATCCCCAAATAATCATCTAAGTTAATTCCCATTTTAATAATATAAGCATGAATCCACTTGCAATACCATAGTGCTTCTGAATGACCACCTGTGCCACACTCAACATGGTGACTGAGTGAGGTGTAACTTGTGCAAGCCATTGGGTGGTTCTTCTAGGGTTTTGAGGATGTGATTTTAAATGGCTATAACTTTCTCTCTATTGATTAGGTTCGCTATTAGGATCCCAATTTTGAAGTGACATTGATGCTTTGCTTCTGATGGCTCATGTCCACCCACAATCTAGTTCATAATTGAAGATAATATTACTTCAATGATTTCTCAAGGGGGTTTGGAGCCAAAATTAAAATACTTGTAAGTTACATGATAATTTTTAGAATTTCTCTTATGAAACCAACTCTGAAATTCCATGGCTACTCTATTTATATGGCATTGGTCCCGCTGCAATTTGGTACATAGATAAAGAGAAAGGTGCATGATAGGAATTTCCTATAGGATATTGTGTCACAACCTAAAAGAGTTGAAACTTACATGTTTTTTCTTAAAATCTCTTTTATTAATTCAATTTTTAAATGCAATGGTTAGTGGTCACTTTACTTCTAATGGCACTATGGTTTGATTGTGACCTTGTGAAGAGACTAAGAGAAAAACCTGCCACAAGAAAATATGGAAAAAGGGAAAAATAGTTTTCTTCCTTGTAATGGGCCTCATAACCACTCCAACATAAAATAATCATAGTTTATAATCATTATGCTTTAGTGGTTATCTTGTCGCTTTGGAGGTTTTCTTAATATCATATGACCCCATCGTGCATTTGGATCTTACTGCATCTTGTAATTGACCAAATTATAATTATTTACATTAATATTTCTTGGGTAGAGTTATGTACATTAGGGAGCCACGTCTCTCATGTCTTGTATATTAGATAACTTTCATTATTCCATATCACTATATCTTTGTAATTGTTATATTAAATATAGTTATATGTAACTTCTATATTCAATATATTTATTTGTCCACTGGGGAAACATGACTTTGTGCCTTTATCTACGAATACATAAGATACAATATGACTACATTAAGATACATCATATAGGGTAATAGACCTTAAGGTAGTCATAATATTTCATAGGAAAATGTATGAGGGCATGTGGCCCAATTGGAAGATCATAATAATAATTAAAAAGCCTAACTATTGATGCACACAACTCATAGGAATCATGCTTTGAATGTTGTATATCCTCCATGTTATTTTCATATAATAACTAATTAAGAACAAGTGATGGCTTCATAGGAGATTCTTATAAGTTTGAACAACCTAATAGTCCCAAATGATGAGAGGTAACTATAACCCTACAAAAAATGTGCATTACACGTAGGACCTTGTCAAGAAGATGTACACACAATAGGAGATAAAGCAAGACATGGTGACTAAGAAAATTAGAGATTGAGAGACTTAAAACTTGAAACAATAACTGAATTCATTGATAAACAATAATAATATTAGAAATTGAGTGAGAGCCTTATGTAAAGGCCTAGGCTTCACTCCTTAAAGAGATTATCTGAGAATGAATTGTAACTCTTTGATTTCATTTCGATTGCTATAAATCCAAATAATTTATACAACATATTGACTTCATTCTAAGCAAGAAAAATCATGTGATTAATTCCTAAATCATTTAAATATTTATCAAACACTCTTCTGTCATAACTACTTATATCATATAATGGCTCAATATAACATATAGGCCACACTATTGAACATGATAACACCTCATGGCTATCCAACTATAACATTTGGCTCCCTCACTACATGTTTTAGTATGGAAAACATTACTGATATACAGAATTCCCAACAATCCTATGGAGAACACTTCCTTTGAATTTTGGCCCAGAACTATTACTTTTGTACTTAAAAATCTTAACAAAATAAGCAAGAAAAAAATAGGGCAAATTATTGTTGTTTTAATGAATATAAGTTAAGGCCTACTCAAAAAGTCCTTTTGAAAGAATATCCATTACAATACAATATACAAACGTTTTATGAAGTTTGTACTCTAAAAGAAATTGTGCATACAAATCAACAAATTGGACCACCCACATCCCATCTATGTCAGCCCTCTAAACTTCGATTTCCATTTCCCTTGTTTTCTAGTTGGCGCATATTTTATTACACTTTGTCACTGATCAATCAAAGTAAACTATTATAAGCCATTTTCAACCATAGACAACATGTCTCAGTTAAATATAAACCATGGTCAAATATCATGAACTATAGTCAAAGATATGAATCATAATCAACAATAGTTAGCATGGTTAACTTGAAGACATATTATTGTTAACAATAACCAATATCAAGTATGGGAAAATGATCCTCAATATGTTAAATTTATGGTTGATAAAGGTAAACCATAATAAACCATGGTTAACCACATTTGACCATAATCAATATAGTCAAATCATAGAAAATTATAGTTAACACGACCAACATGCTTGACTATAATTAACTATGACTAGAAAGCTATTGTGTGATACTCAACATTTATCAGCAATGATTAACCACAATCACATTTTCTTAACTAATTCTAGTGTCTAAAGTGGAATGCTCTATTCCAACACGATCAAACCATATTCAACAATAGTAACATAATCAACCATAGGCAACCATTACCAACAATCTTCAAGCATACTTACCATGACCAATGTAGTTCTGAAAAAACAAAAATGGTCAACTATGATTAATTATACTAAATGTGTTCAACCATAGTTAACCTAAATAGACCATAATTTACTACATCATAGTTTGGTCAACTAATCTTAATCATAATAAAATATATTCCATATTTATTTTACAAATTAAATATAATATAAATAATATAAATAATATAACATTATATTTAACCTAGTAAATCCCAATTAAATATAAGATAAATAAAGTTACATACTTTAAGAGTATAGATATTAATATTAATTGAAAAATCTCCTAAGTCTTCCCATCCATGCATAACATTAAATATCACAATCACATAGAACCCAAAAGTTAGAATATAGACTAATTTGCATAATTATTAATGTTTTAATTTATTTAATCATTTAGGATATCAACCACTAGTGATTCCGCTAATAATTGTATGATTTTGGAATATGGAAACAATTAACATCTAATAAATTAAACAAAGTCTTTATGTAAATCACACAAAAAAATAAATTATATATTCCTTCAATTTTGTTATTATTTATATATAAATAAACATATTTATTCAATTCTATAATAATGTAGTATAAATAAACATATTATTTAAAAATAAATGGATTATTAAACATTTTTTTAAAATTAAATTTAATAATTATCTAAATACAAAATCAAATAACTTTTCTTTCCATTTTTTTTATTATTTAGTTCATGAATGGAATACCTATTTGCTAAGATTCAGCGGAGACACAAATAGAAGGCCTCACCAATACTTCAAAGATTTTCATGAATGCATGGAATATCAAGGTATTTTTATTGAAGATGTACAAATGAAATTGTTCATGTATTCTTTAGACGAGGATGTTATAGTTTGGTACAGGACAATACCTCATGGTAGCATATATTCCTTGAAGAGTTTTCACATAGCATTCAACAATTATTGCAAAATACTATATCCACCAAATGCTCTATTTGAATACTGTTGCATGCATTTTAATGTGGAACGTATTCATGAGGTTATTGATACTACTGAAAATGTTTATGGAGCTCCACTCTAAGAAAACATCTGCTCGCATCAAGAAGCGTCATCAAATGACCAAGAATGAAAAGAGGAAAACATGATCGAGCTACAAATAAACCCTCAAAGGTCTAATTCGAATGAATTTTATGTTTATCCTTCCTATGATGAATACGACTTTGATGGAGAGTCAAGTGATGCAGAGCCACAACTGCACAAGAAGAGCGGGCCCATTAGGAGGTCAACAAAGAGGCTCTAGTTTACAATGCACATCCTTCACCTAGAGAACAAGATCAAGAACCTCATCTAATTTATGATTCATATAATTCATAGGATGATTAGATGGTCAAGGCTTGTCAAATGGATTCGTTTACTAGAAAGTGTGGAGAAGATTACAACAACAAGTTTTTCTTGAAAAATATAAGGTTGAGGAGTGAACAATATTTGTGGCTGCCCTGACCAAGAAGATATTTGTCGGTGGACTGTTTATGAACATGAGACAGTTGCAAAATTTCATTATGAGTTATACGACCCTATACTTGACTACATGAGGACATTATTAATTCAACAACAGAGGTTGTTTATAGAGCATCTATCAGATTTTTGTTTGAAGATTTTTCATGGTGCATGCTTGTTTTGATTTTCAAATTTCAACATAATGGAGGCACTAGGTCTACCACCGAAACACTCGCCTATCTCCATTGGAATTGAGCTCTATACGTAAGTAGGAATTATACATAAATAAGCTCACTAACTGAGCATTTACTTTCCAGTCGGTAGAATTCATTTTTCTGCATTTTAGTTTGATGAGGAAAGGACTCCCTACAAACAAAGTTTCATGGATATTTTATGGTTGTACAAGTTCATTATATTTTCAAATCCATGCCCAATGATGAAGGATATTGGTCTATAGGTTCTCAACACCTTGCCAACAAGGCATTGTCCCCAGTTGGAGCCAATGTTGTCACTCATTGCATTATGAATTTTTAATTGTCCAAAGTGCTAAAGAGAAGTCAATTTTGAAACAATATTCCAAGGCAAAAAATATTTCAAAACTAAATTAGACTCCTTCTGTTGCATGGTTCTCAAAACAATCTTTCCAATGACATATGAAAGTCCAAAAATGGACTCTCGGATCAAAAGTTAGAGCGGATTGAATCTACCCTTTGAAAGCAAGAAACCGAAGAGAAAATGACCAAGGGTAAGACTCGTCGCAAATCTAAATTGGATTTTACTGAAGTAGTAGTAGGGAAAGATAGTGAAATCTATGATTAGCAATCGTCGATATCGAAAATCGAAAATTAGAGTTTCAACGAACATTTTATCAGCGGTCACAAGTACCAGAGGGTACAACCAAATACAACATCATGAAATTGCCGAAGGTCGATAACATTAAAAATCACCGAGATTCAGGCCTCTAATGTTAAAGCACTGGAGAGGGCTGATTGGGATTAACAAGGGAAATGAGTTGCAAAACAAGAGAAGGACGGGCCTTTTCTCTCTCCTCCAATAGGCCACATGGTGGAATACCACTAGTCCCAATCAATCCACATGGAAGTTGATGTCAACATGACGTGGTGGTATGGAGGACACGTGGCATGTAGATTTGGCATTTTCAAGGATCCAAAGAGGTCATATGCAGGTGACACTTGGTAGAGGATGACATCACATCAGAAATCGCAAATCATAGGATGAGACATGTTGTTACATCCAAGTTAAAACTCTGGTTGTGATCATGCAATAAAGGGGCTCTGATAAGGGGGATGGAACACGGTCACATAAAGGTCTGAAGAACCATGGTATAAGCACTAAAGGGGTATTGACGATCGACGATCGACGAAGTTGAAATGTCGCATATCCAAGTTAAAAGTCCTCGATTGCAAGCTGCCGATAAGAAACCTTTGATATTTGGCTGAGCCCCAAGTCATAGCCCATGGTAATATGATGTAGAAACATTGAAAGGGTCTAAACCATAGGGGGAAAAAGGATATTGATGTTCGCAGTGTATAAAGCCTAATCCGTTTTAAAGCCCCTGATATCTAAGCTCCGATACACTTATATTAACTACTTCATAGGCCATATATGACTCCGATAAGTGTAGTACAAAGCTTTGAAGGCGAATGGATTAGAAGCTGAAGTATTAAATGTAGGCATGGTGCAATGGAAAATCTGTATGGGGGGACTCAGGAAGATTAATGGCTCAACATGGATCTCCATTCAGTCATAAATTCAAAGGACCACCTTGAACAAATCTTCTTCGACTCTGTAACGGACAACCAAACTCGATCTTTATCAGTTCTAGAGAGTGGGGAAGTTAGATAATTTAGATGAAAGCGATGAGAACCAACCAAGTTGCAAGGAGAGGCACATCAGAACATAGACGTGGCCTAATCAGGGGCGTTCACAGGAACCGTGGGATGGTAACTTCCTCCATCATCTTTCCATTTTCCTTTTCTTTTCATTATTCTGTAACTTTTATTTGTTTTCAAGAAAGGAATCAAATCCTTGGAAATCATTTTGGGGCAGAAAGACTATTGTAAGCCGAGACACCTAATCTAGCAGATAGTTGGATGCTCAAGATGAGATATTGTGTAAATGTTGATTCAAAGCCCCTCATCTCTGTATCAATAAGGGGGATAAACACTTAATAGGAGTTTCGGAATTCTGCACCCAAAGTGGTCCAAATGCTTTGGTTCTATTTTGGTTCTAATTTCTTGTTCATGAGGGACTTGAGCTATAGATTGCTAGATGTAAATGGACTGGTGAACATAACTCATTTTGAAGATCAATGAAACTCTTTGGTGATCCAAATCATGGAATTGCACAGTATGTTTTCCCCTCTGTAATATCATTCCGTATATGTTTTTCTCTCTATAAAATAGTGTGACGAAGTTGTTGGTTTCTCTCTTATTCATGCTTTTATATTTGTTACCAAGTAGCAGCGGTACCCATCTTAGCTACAGATTTACTTAAGTACCTGTAATGTGCACATACTTTCTTGAGATTTTGGATACAAATCTGCATATGAGTATATGGCCTGAAACCCAGACTAGCGCCTCAATCGTGCCAATATTTCATCTCCTCCCTCTTCCATATTTATGTTGGAACATCATGACTTAGGGTTCTACATTGTAATCATCCCTACACAATGATTTCCCTCCTCCCTTTCATCCTCTTCACTTTACTGCAATGTCAATATTAAGCTGCATGTTGTTTAGTGTTGGCCACCAGAATCAGGCGTTTCTCTTTGAGGTTGGCCAAATTTAACACCTGAACATTTGGATCCATGAATCGACTTGAGTTTACCTTAATGACAGACTATTGAACCAAGCCCCCTTTATTCCTTTTTTTTTATTACGTAACAATTGGAGTGCTACTAATCCTTCAGATAATCTCAAATGCACTCCTCTATTTAAGATATCCTAGGCACTATCCTATAATCGACCCAAAGATTGTCTCTAGGAATCTTTCTATGTCTCCCGAAGCACTTGTGCTTCGGGTGCTATTTAAAGCGACAACAATGTGCATGTTGTACATGTGGTTCTATGTACATATGGTCTTATGTGAATGATTGTACATGTGGTGTTGTGTGCGAGTGATGTTGTGCATATGTCGTGCATGTTGCATTGCATACATATGGTCTCGTTTACATGTCATGCATGTCGTGTTGTGTATATTTGGTGTTGTGTACACTTTGTACAATTGGTGCAATGTACATGTGGTGTTGTGTACACATTGTGTAGGTGGTTTCATGTACATGTGACGTTGTGTCCACGTTATGTAGGTGGTGTTGTGTACAGGTGGTATTTTTTACATGTTGTACATGTGGTACTGGTGTAGATGTGGTATTGTGTGCATGTCATACATACTATGTTGTGTATATGTGGGACTGCATATGTGCATTGTGTAGTTGTGGCATCATGACATATGTATTCATTGTTTTGTACTATGTGTATGCATTTGTATTGTGTTGTGTTGTACACTAGGTGTAGGTGTATATGTCGTGATGCATATAAGATGTAGGTGTATCTATTGTGTGGTGTCATATATTTTGTGTGGATGTATTTGTTGTGATGTACATTATGTATGTGTATGTGATTGAAGAAAATAAAAAGGCACTAGACGTTTGTTGGGTGCGGTAACTAATCCAATGTGTGTACGAAAACGACAAAGGATAAAGGTAGAAGCGAAGGACTGATTAAACGACAAGTATTGGTATTTTATTTCAGTTTTATTATGCCTCTCATCTATGATTCTAACTTGTGATTGTTACATGTGATTTATGATTATGGTTTATGATGATTGCATGCAACTCATAATTTTCATCTATGATGGTTTTGTTTTGCGCTAATCGGATTTTATATGTTTAAACACGATGATTTGATCAAAGAGCTAGCTTGACTTGTTGTGACAAGAAGTAAATAGGGTTGGAGGTGTACCTTATTGATGAGCTACCAATGAGGTATGATTTGAAATTATTTCAATTTATTTTAAATCTAATGGTAGTTATGTGCTTTGTACAAAAAAGCATGATTTTTTTTGGTTTGGGTGGTTGGAATGAATTGCAAAGATTAGAAACAACAACAAAAGGAATTGGAATAGGAAGTAGTATGCTAGTAAAGTAGTTTAGGAGTAGGGTCATTATGGGACACTAGTATCCAGTAGTGTCCATCGATTTCCATGAGCATGCTATGACTAGTATGATGGTTTTCATTCAGGGGTATGCCTTGGTTTTTGGACCTTTCGATGCGAGGAAACCTTTCTAAGGGATGGATCACCTGGGATAGGGGATGTCATGGAACTTGGAAGGTGAGTGACAACACGAAAGGGGGTGACCAGATTGCCTGCGGGACTATATAGTAGAGAAGGGAAGGTGGGGAATATATTTGCTTTGATCATTAGATTTTCCATATGGAATCATATGCACATTGGAAGTGTTCCATGGAACAATGAGTTAGTAGTTATTCACCGAGGGGAATTTTAGCGTTGGAAATTGGATGCAGATTTGATGTTGAGAGTGGATTCTTGACTTCCTCGGAATGAGGTGAACCCTAGTACTTTTTTGAGGGTGGAGGTGTGAGCCTCTGGATTCCATTTTCGCTGATGCAGGTATCATATCCTTTTATTTTTTGGTTGAGAAAATGTGTATATGTGTATATTATTGTAAATACATTATCGATATGTGTTTATAAATATCCACGAACAATATGGTTATTTACTGGTTGAACCAAATGTGTATGAGTATATATGTGGTTATTATTGTAAATACCATAATGAGTTCTATTATAAAGCCCACACAAATGGTATGATTGTCATGTTTTCTGTAGTGGTCCTTGTAAATACTACAACAAGCTATGTTATAAAGCTCCATAGGAAGTACATTTTTCTTTTCAACAATTTGTTGGTTTATAGGTGTCATTGAAAATTGAGGATGGTGTTCTCCCAAGGGGGAGGGTTCTATAATATCCTTGGTAAAAATTCCATGTAATAAAGTTAATAAAGGAAAAATAATAACCAAGGTCATGGGGGACGTATTCTAAGCTGAAAGTTGGGCAAAATATCCTAGTGTGGGTCTTCATTTGGTTTATTATGGCTAAAGGAATTGGAAAAGGAATTGAAAAGGAAAAGAGGCATCCATGCTTGTATAAGCCTAGTGATCTGGTGGGACTGTGGTGAAGCATGGTTGTATTGATGATGGTTTCGTGCCTAGGAATCCTTTGGTAGGATATGTTAGAGTCGGTCTTCTCAGTCCTCTGTCAGAGATCAAAACTCTTTCTGCATTTCATTTTAGGAGTCCCGCTCCATTCACCCAGATGCATTCCACTAGGGGCATGCCATAATTTGACGGAAAAGATCATACTAGTCATTTCCCCTCATGTCTGGATCCTGCTGGCTTAGGTCTTTTGTCAATGATCACTAAAGTCCATGCCAGTCAAGGTCTGGTCCTTTAATGACAAAGTCATTTTCAATAATTAGGTCTAGGGGTTAATCAATTTGGTCTTCAACCATGTCCAATAAAGCCATGCAGGACAGAGTGAGGCCCTTACAAAGTTATGATTCAGAGAGTTTCATCATTATGTGGACAAATTTCGACTGTTCTTCAAAAGTCTGTTTTGAAGAAATGTCAAACAGTGTCATTTGTGATAAAATTTTCAAAACAAGTCGTCAGTAGATTTCTTCAGGTGCAGTCATGGTTTTCGTGGCCAAATGCCATGTCATGTAATCCCTACAAAGAGTGTTGAAAATTTCATCATTTGAGCTAAAATTTCAAAGGGAAAAGTGAAATTTAGTGTAGCTTTAAGTCAGTGAAAAAATCCAAAATGAAACATTACCAAAGTGGGTTTTTGAAGAAGAAAAAATTAAACCCATGACTTCAAAGTCTTTATATACAAGTTTCCACAGAAATCAAGGTCATTGTGCAAATCAAGGTCATAGAGAAACATAGCAAAGTTTGTGAGAGAGTTAGCACGCATTTGGAGTGAAGTGGGAGTCGTTTTCCAGAGCGCGGCACACACACAGAGGGGTACGATGCACATACAGAGCGCGGCGCACACAGAGACACCCCACAGTGCAAATTTTACAAGGGCGCGACACATATAAAGGGCGTGGCGCACTGGGTTTGTCGTGCAGCGCACACCCACAAAGGCCCGAAATCGTGCCAAATTTCCTCAAGTTTCCTGTGAAACCCATCAAATCAACATGTAGGCTCTATATCATGGCTTGCTCATCAAATTTTGTGAATGTTATGGGGGTTCATGGCTATGTTTAATTGCAACGAAACTCATAAAACCAACCACTAAAAAAAAACATCAAAGCCATGGTTGTTAGGGTTGCAAAATTGTGGTGTTAGTGCCAAGGCCCCGTTTTCACCCCTCATTTTCCCCTTCTTGCCATTTCTCCCTATCCCCCCTTTCTCATTTTTCCTATTATCCCTACCCTAAAACACTACCAAATCCTATCCCCTATCCCTCCACTCTTTGGTCAATCAAAACCCCAAAACCCTACCTTATCAAATACCCAAACCCCCCTACATATCCCTAAACAAAAATTCTCCCCATAACCCCTATTCCAATCATATTACTCCTCTCCTAATACTCCATTTTTTTTCATTGTTCCCCTTGGTGGCAGATATCACAACAACACCTAGTTTCACACCATCATCAAAGGGCAGCCCAAGTACAGTACACAGAGCAGTCACGACATCTGAGCATTCATCAGAGTATGAGATGGAGACACAAAGTGATTCATCCTCGGAAGAAAATGCTTCTAGGAGACATCACAAGAGTGGCAAACATGTTAGGGATGAGCCAACTACCCTCACTGAACTGTAGGCCTGCCCTCTTGCCATGTCATGTTTCCAGCATCTATCATGTTTTGAATTTTGTGAAAGGGTGGCTAATGTTAGAGTTAATCATGAGTTGGCTCGTATTTTTGTGCTTCACCTACATGTAGGTCAGTCGATCTTGGCCGGGGTCACCTTCACTTTGACACCCGAAACGATCTCATTGGTAACAGGCATACCGAATGTTGGAGAACAGTGGCACAAGAAAAAGAAGGTGGATAGACAACATTATGAGCCTAAATTAAGGCCAGTTTCTTGAGGCAACTCACAAGAGTCTTTCCATTTAGATATTTGAAATATGAATATGCTCCGCTCATGAAATTGATCATGAAGTACTTCAGCTGTGAGGGGAGGTTCTCTCATCTATATTCCTACCACATCAGATTTCTCATGCACTTTACCAGGGTGTGGATGATGAACCTCCCATTTCTCATTTGCAGGAACACAGAGAGGATGAACACCTTCATGCAGCAGAAGACCCCTCAGCAGCAACTTAACAGTGTTTATCACTTTGCTCTTATCCGGATTTTGGTGGATCATCAGTTGGGATTGCAGGGCATTGCTTAGGAGGACTTCATCTCCTGTGACCTCTTCAACATTTCACAGGTATTATCAGAGGCAGAGCATGAGATAGGTGGTCCTTCTCATCAGTATGATCACCATGAGACCACTACTATGCCAGTATTCGTTACATATTAGAGAGGCAGTAGGCACTTGTTTGCAGTAGCAAAGCGAGTGTTATCTCCACCTGGGGTGGAAGGGGCCTCGCTTACAGTATCGAAAACACAGGTACAGGACAAGGGAAAGAGGCCCATGTATGATGAGGGGCCATCAGGTGAACAACAGGCTGACTTCATCCTCATTTAGGATGATGATGCAGATGTGGAGAGTGCCAAACTTAGGATGACAATCCAGGAGCAGAAAACGGAGATCCAAGACTTGTCACTCAATTTGGAAAGGGCCAAATGGATCATAAGGTATTTGGAGTGGAGGAACATATAGCTTGAAGACCAGCATGAGATCATGAAGTTGCAAAGCATCCGTGAGAATCGCCAAGCTACCCACCATAGGAGGATCAAGCTCACTCCCTTGGAGCAAGAGATTAACAATGACCGTGAGTCTTGGCTCGAGCGTATCAACATCCACCTTCAGAGATAGCTTGAGAAGGCCGACAGGGACAAAACCATACTGATTCAGATGGTTTATCATTACAAGGCACAGAACATGAGTTCGAAGTCTCGGATAAGGAGCTTGAAGGAAAAATTGAGCAAAGCGACAAAGAGGCAAAAGAGGAAAAAAGAGCAAGATCGATTTCAAATCTTGGCTGAAGACTCTATGGCCCAGTATAATACCTCTTAGAGAACCTCCAGCCCAAATTTCAAGAGATTTGGGGCAATTTTGATCACATGGCAAAATTTTGGTCACAACAGAGGTTTTTTCTCCCTGTGCGCCGCGCCACTGGCCTGTGCTTAGGATTGGGAGCTCAAAATTGCAAATGGTTTGCAGTTTTGGATTTAGCATGCAAAATCACGACTACTGGTGCATGGAAAAGAAATTTGAGCATGATTTGATTCTCCAGGAGGTCAAAAACACCTGAAAAATGACCTCTCTGCCCCTATTTTGACACACAGGAAGCAATCTTGGGAGAATGAAGATTTGGAGGGGAAAATGAGCACCAAATTCAGAAATTCCACTTGGGTTGGAAAGTAGACAGACCAGGATTTTCAACAAGCACACTTGGGCACATTTTGGACTCCAACAGTTACCTCAAAACAACCTCCAAAGTGGCACGACGCATATAGAGAAAAGGGCCAAATTCGCCTCCATTTCACGAAATTTCGATTCGCGACTTTCTCCAAGTGGGCCCGCTCATCTACATTTCAATTTTTCAAAAACAAAGGCAAACTTTAAAGAGTTTGGCTTCTATCCAGGTGGCAAAGGAAGACAAACGGTCACCCAAGCCATTTGTCATTTTTGTAATGCTGCACCTGTAGCTAATGGTTGGCTTTCTATCTCCATTTTGTATTGATTTGAGAAACTCCCCAACTCTTGGTCGTTCTATCTCCTCATGGCATGTTCTATTTATTGTATGCAAACCATTTGCAAAGGGTTGGTTGGCTTGTAATTTCTGGG
>APFE031186725.1:74680-126678 GCA_000404065.3 Pinus taeda
AGCATTGTTGTTGTCCTTCTTCAAATATGTACAGATTATTTGGAGTTCTTTTGCCTTTGATCACTGTTTTACCTGTATCAAGATCACGAACAAGACATCCATTTGATCTGAATATCACCTCAGTTCTTTGATCACACATTTGACTGACATTTAGAAGATTATGTCTCAATCCATCAACATACAAAACATTTCCAGCCTTGACCTTTTCTTTTAATTGAGCAATACCTTTTCCTTTTATAGTTGCAGGAGTATCATTTCCAAAAGAGACTTTCTTTCCTTTTTCTAGAGTAGTATATGACTCAAGTTTTTCTTTATCACCTGTCATATGCTTCGAACATCCACTGTCAATGTACCATAGATTTTCCTGTCCCTCTGCATAAAATGCTATCCCACATCTTTCTGTTTGTGGTTCCTTTATTCTCCATGTTTTGGTGCTTGAGGCTTGTTCCCTTCTCTGCTGAAACCTGCTCCTGCATTCTGAGTCTTCATGACCAAAGTTATTGCAAATAGAACATTCAACTTCATTTTCAAGAGCCGAAAAGTTGTTATAGGTCCTTTTTGTAATCCCGGTCATACTTTTTTGTTTTTGAGCCTCTCTAGTCATGATTGTTTTATATGCAACACATTGAGCTGCCTTGTGACCAAAGTTATGACAAGAAAAACATTGTCCATTGAAGAAACTTCTGCGGTTATCAAATCTACCGGCCAAGTGATTGTAATCTCTATTGTTATTCATTCTTGAACCAAATTGAGAAGACTTTACCTGTGGCTGGTTGTAGCTTTTGTTCACTCTTAAAACAGATTGCCCCTGATAGCCTTTGTTTGCAATTTGTCCCTGCTTTACCTGATAGTCTCCATTATGCTTTTGCTCACTCCTTTTTGCTGCATCAAGATAACTTTTTGAAGTGGATGCTTGAGAAGTTTCTCCATTATAGCCCAGACCTGTCTTGTTTAGAGGGGAACGCTATACATTGATAATCTCATCCAGAGTTTTAGATCCTTTGACAAACTTAAGATTAATAGCTTTTGTTTTCTCAATCTCTTTTCTAAGAGCAACAATTTCACCTTCTAACTTTTCAAAATGTTTTTCCTTTTCATCAATTTGAAATTGTAGAGTATCAATGATCATATTCTTTTCTTCTATACATCTCTTGAGTCTAGTAATTTCTTCAAAAAGGTTATCCACATCTATAGCATCCATATAATCATCATCTTCAAATGCCATTAACAGTTTATATTCATTACCTCGTTCATCTTCATCACTATTTGATAGACCATAACTATCTTCATGAGTGTAGTAGCTTTTCTTATTTGCACCCTGTTTCTTGTTCCATCTAGCAGGTTCCTTTCCTTTATCCTTATAAGGACATTTTGCAGCATAATGACCTACTCTTCCACAGGAAAAGCATTTAAAAGGAAACTTACCTCTGAACCTTCCAGAACCCCTTTGAAGATTTCTGACAAAGTTTGATTCTTCTTCCTCTTCTTCTGGGACGTGGCTTGCTTCATAATAATATCCTTTGCCTGATGCCTTGAAAGCAGCTTCTCTTCTATCTGATGGACCTCCCTTTCTCATTTCATAAGCAGTTAGAATTCCATGTAGCTGAGACATAGTAAGAATTCGTAGATTTCCTTTTCTTCAATTGCAGATACTTTAGATTCAAACTTGGGGGACAATGACCTTAGAACCTTTTCAACCACAATAGCCTCTTTTATTTCTTCACCCAAATTTTTCATGCAAATAACAATCTCATCTACCCGAAGAAAGTAGTTAGCCACACTTTCATCATTATACATCCTGAGATTCTCATACTGAATCCTGAGAGTTTGAAGTTTAGCACGCTTTACCTGTTCATCTCCTTCGTAGCTTAAGACAATCTTGTCCCATATTTCTTTTGCTGATTTATATTGCATAACCTTCACAAACTCCGTTTGAGATAAGCATCCCAGCAAAGTATTGACTGCTTTAGCATTTGTTTCATATTTCTTCTTTTCGGCCGCATCTGTAGGAGTAGCTGGAGGAAAAGCATAGTCTGTCTCTACGATGTTCCAAACTTCTGTACCAAGAGATTGAAGATAGGCAGTAACTCTTACCTTCCAATAATTGAAGTTTGTCCCATCAAAAATTGGTGGCCTGATTGATGCTTCCCTCTCGTAGTTGCTCATGATGAATGATCTTCCTTCAAGCGATTAAGCTTCTCCGAAGGACCTACTCTGATATCAATTGTTGAAAATAATACTGAGAGGGGGGGTGAATCATATTATGTAGTTCTTTTAACAAATCTTCCTTATTTACACTTTGAATTATTTTTGCATATCAGTACCATAAAATAATGAGCATGGACAAGAAAAACAGATAGTCACATCAAAGAACACCAGATATAAGGTGGAAACCCAATGTGGGTGAAAACCACCTGCTGCAATATGTCTCTATCTTCTTTCAAATTAGAAACTCCTTTTACAATGGTCTTGTACTGGTGCAGTCCTTTACCAGTACGTAGGCTGCAACCAGCAGAGAGCTACAACTCTCTCTCGTTTTCCAGTCTCTCCTGGAAGGGAGCTACAACCCCCTACTTCTTTTCTTTCAAGGACCACTTTTCATAAATTTTCAAACTGGATCCATAAATATCAAATGATCATCAAGTACCAGTAAGTCACCCAGATAACCAGATCCACAATAACAGAAAAGTAAACCCAGAACACCTTCTGTGGCGTCTCCTGTGGCGCCTCCTACGGCGTCTCCTGCGGCACCTCCTGCGGCGTCTCCTGCGGCGCCTCCTGCGGCGCCTCCTGCGGCGCCTCCTGCGACGTCTCCTGCGGCGCCTCTGCACTTCCGCAGCTGCAGCGCTCGAGAGATCACCCTTCACAGATTCGCTTTCCACTTCACTTTCATATAGATCAAGCTTTTGAAACAATAGCCCAATATTTCAGATCTTAAGATATTCAACCCAAAATCATGCATAAGCCAAATGATCTCCTTTGCTTTATATAGGCAAGCTCTTCCTCAAATCATGGACCAATACCACGAGCAAAAGCCATAACAAACCAATACCATCAACTCAATACTAGGGATCAACACGTCTGTCGAGATGCCATGGTCCAAAAACCATAGGTTCAAATTCCAGGGACTAACTACCACGGACCAAAGGTAAGTTTTCCCACATGAAATAAACTTTTCTCTGCATAAAATTCCGTGAACTTTTCTCCACATGAAATAAACTTTTATAAACTTTTCTCTGCATAAAATTCCGTGAACTTTTCTCCTGCGTACTTCTTAATTCTCATCATATTGAGAGCCATGCCATGGGTGTTGCCATCAAGTACAACATCTGTAACATATAACCATACCAGAAACATAATGCCAACATTAACTGCCACAGACTACTTTACCAAATAGAAGCTATCCCTTGTAGGCAAGCCAATGACTCAATCATCATGCAATTCTTAGAAATCAATATCCTGTCTAGATTTGGTTGTCCAGAGAAGATTATTACAGACAATGCTGCTGCCTTTAAGTCCAAAAGAATGATCAATTTTTTCCATAAATACCACATTACCTTAGGTCATTCCACAGCCTATTACCCTCAAGGTAATGGTCTAGCAGAATCATCTAATAAAAGCCTGATCAACATCATCAAAAAAGTCTTGGAGGAGAACAAAAGGAAATGGCATAAAATGTTAGTAAATGCACTGGGGCAAACAGATTGACCACCAAAAGATCTATTGGAACCAGCCCATATGAATTGGTTTATGGTATGGAGGCTTTGTTCCCCTCATCCTTGGGAATCCCTGTGATAAAATTGTTGCAAGAGTTACAAGCAGAACCCAATGACATCCAAAGGAGGATCAATCAAACTATTCACTTGCAACAAACTAGAGAGGAAGTATATCAGAGAACTCATATTCTGCAAGATAAACTCAAGAACATTTTTGACAAAAGAACAAAAGCTGAGGATTTCTTCACAGGAGACAAAGTGCTAAAGTGAGATTCTAGAAGGGAAGACAAAGGAAAACATGGCAAATTTGATTTCCTGTGGAAAGGCCCTTATGTCATTCAGGTTGTACAAGGAAATAACACCTATTTTTTGAATAGTTTGGATGGCACAGAAGCTCAGGAAGGGCCAGTCAATGGGAGAATTCTCAAGCATTATTTTGATCCTCCTTGTTGAAAGAACAAGAATGTATTTTGTATATAAAAAATGTTTTTTTTTAGCAATTCATTTCAGCAATAGGATAGGAAATAAGATGCAGCAAATTTTGAGGAAAAAGCAAACAGCTATACCACCCTTGGTATATATTTTGAGTTACCACAAACAATCAAGAGAGAACTTGGGAAAAGTAGAGATGATGGCAAAAAATTCTGATCAACCATCAAAGACAGAGCTGCAGTTAGGTTCAGATCAGCTTATGAGAAATGCATCCATGCCACAAAGATTCAGTTGGTTAGCTTGCAGCAAAAGGAAGCTTTAAATCACAGCAAGAATTGAGAATAAAGCCATCTAACCTGCTATTCTTGGTTTTTCTCTTGGAAAAGCCATCCCCAAGTGGAGCCACTATTAGGTTCCTATACCAATAGGTGTCATTTTTCATGATTGACTGTGGAAATACCAAATATGATCATCCTTTCCATGCTGCAAAGGTTCCATATTATCAGTGAATCAAAATTCAAGATAAAGAGAAAGGAAAGGAATCCCAAAGAAAGACCAGGGAAGTGGCTTGTTAAAATGCTACTACTGTACTACATTTTGTATAGCAAGTTTAGAAAGTGCAGTCACTGACTTTCTCACAATGGATGAATAGCCAGACAGTTTGACCCTGGCTAGATCATGTTTAAATTTCTTGTTTTAGAATAGAGAATAAGATCTGCTCAAACAGTTCAAGCTTGGCAGATCACTAGATGAGATAGAGAATTAAAGGGCCCAACTGCTCAATCTGAGCCCTTGGTAGAAATAAGGAGGGAAGCCAAAAGAAAAGAGGAAAAGTAGGGTTTTCTAGTTCAAATGCACCCAATCAAAGGAAGAAAAAATGTTAGGTGTTTTAGGTTGGGTAGGCAGATAATTCTGAGGCTGCAGAAGCAAAGTGATGTTCAATTTTAATGAGTATCACAAGCATCATGGCAAAGTTACTACAGTTCAGTGGAGCATGACTGACTTCCCCTCTCATTTCCCCCAGAACCTTCACTAACATCCCCTAGGGATATTGAGATTTGCTCAATGGTCCTAATCTATTTCATTTTTTAGGATTACTAAGCGAAACGTTGTGTTTACTTGGTCAAGAGAAGCCACATTTCTTGTGTAAACATAATCACCCCATTTCCCTTTCATTTCCTAAAAATCTAAGTTTTGCCTTATAAACTTAGCATTTCCCTATCATTTGTCATATTAACACCCTAAATTTAGTATATAACTCCTATATAAAGTTCCCTACCCCTACTATATATAAAAAGTAAAAACCAAAAAAACATTATATATATCCCGCCCCCACCCAATATGGCTATGTTTTAAAAATTTCTTGCGAGCCATTGGTCCACCTGGGGTCAATGATAAACCACCACATGTCCCACCGGGATTTGTTAGACCTTTGGTCAAACAAATAACCATATCCGTTGTGCATTAAAATGGGTTTTAATTAACGTTTTAATAAACAAAAAAACCATGTCCACATTTCCCAACAACCCCAAGTTTTTAACCCTCCAAACTTTATAAAAAACATTGAATTATCACGCACGCCCCTTTCATAAACTTTCAACACCTTACCTTCCCGTCAACCGTTGGATCGCGCTCTCCAGATCCAACGGCCCTCATCAATATCGAAGGCTCCCCGATGTCCAGTCGTTAGTACCCAATGGACGATGGTATTCCTGCCATACCCAGGGACACCTGTCGTTTTCATTGCATCGGGCCCGCTCTGACATAAACCACCCTCGTACCAAAGGCGGTCCGATGGAAACCATAAACCGTTGTTTGTCCTACTACCCGCGTCACCATCCCGTCAGCACCACGTCATCACCCACGCTATTGTTCATCCGTTGTGTCTGCCATTTCATCCTCCACGTCAGCAACAACGTCACCTTCCGTACTCCACTACCAGACAAAAGCTACGTCATGCTGATGTCATCCCCAAAAAGTGCCAAAAGCCCGAAAAAGTCCAAATGTTGATTAAAAAACTTGGGAGATCAATTGTTTTTGTTCATTTCTATTTGGTTGACTTGCGCAGCCTCTGCATGTGAATTACGCCCATTTCAACACCAAAATTATAGTCCGCCATCCAGGCGAATCCACTCGGCAAACCCGACCTCCTCCGCTCAGTCTGCAACTGCATTTCACACCAGACGTCCATAAAACAGGTATTTACCTGGAATTCACTCGTAAACCCTGTTCTTTCCAAATTTTTCTGTAAGAATCGTCCGGATGACCAGAATTCCACCCAAAATTAGAGTCCTGCCCCTGTACCTCTGCATTGTAGTCACCACTATACCCATTGGTTCGATAGTAACCCTGTCAACTGTCGTTCCCTCTGCAAACTCGCCCGTCAAGCTGAGATTCAACCTCATTGTCTCTGAAATTCCACTCACAAATCCAACAATGTCCATCTATAACCCTAGGTAAAAGCACAGTGAGCTGAGAAAATCAAGAATTTGCTAAAATTTCTTTCCAAGCCACCTATCTGTAACCTTCCTCTGCAAAAATAATCCAAGAAATGTACAAATAATGAGTTAATTTTTCAAATCACCTACAAAAGGAGGCCATTTCACTGTTTTATCCAGCTTCCCCAGTACACTCTACATAATTTGCCTTTTCTACCATGAATGCTACCCAGTGAGGTGACTACAAGATAAAACTCAGTCTGCAATATCCTGACAAAAGCCTTAGAGCTAGAGTTCTATTCTCTGTTGTTGCATGAACCTACATTCCAGTCAAAACACAAACAATTGAAGCATGGAGGCTCCAGTGGCTCTCAACATTGCACCCTTGAATGCACCACATAAGGACTTGGAATGGTTACCTCTGGCAGACAGGGACTTCCAGATCAAGGACATGATGGGTCTCAAGTCTCACTTGCAAACCTTTTGTCAATTTAGAAATAGCCACAGAAACAACACTGATGTCCTGAGAATCTGGGAATCCAACATGCCTATCTACTACCTCCCTTCAGTCAATGTGCTACCTGATTTCATTCATGTATGTTGTGCAAATTGTGATTCCACACAAAGAGCAATCCTCACTCCATCTGGATCTGTATTGTTCTATATTACTCCTCAGTCCATAAATGAGATGTTGAACTTTGAGCCAAATCAGCCTTTCGTTCCTCTCACCATGAAACTCCTGCTTGATCAAGGTGCAAAGCTGCCTAGCTCAGAAATAACAAGACTAGGTCAGTTGTTTATGCTACCACAGTGCCAACTTGATCATCCTCCACCTTATCATCAAGTCTCATTCAATGAGACAGGAAAACTCCTAATAGACATGATATCCTAAATTCTAGGATGCAAAACCAGTGAGTTTGTTCATGAAACTGTGTTTGTATTGATGTCCATTTTCACTCCAGGACAGCCCCCTGCTGTCATGTATGACTATGTTACCTTCATAGCAAATAAAATCCATGAGCAATTTATGATTTTGGAGAGAGAAAGAGTGTTCAAGTATACATCCTACATATATAATCTGTTGTTGTACTATCATCCTAATAGTTTCCAAGTTCCTCTTAAGAAACTAGACTCCAAAGGAGAGAGGAGATCTGACATTTTCTGGACCTCAGTTTTTCATGAAGTTCACCTCTCACCTTACACATATTGTAAATTAATTGACATGTTCATTTACCCAGCCACTTTCATGTTGATCATGACTCCTCTTGGCAGGCTCATTTTTGCAATGCAGAGAATTTTACATCTTTCAAGGGGCTACAGCATTGGTGACTGGTATTTCTACTAAAACCATACAGTGATCAGGATTTATGGTTGTGAATTATCCCCCTACAAGCTACCAAAATATGTCCCCATGAGACTCTTTGCTTTGGAATATTTCAGGCAATTTAGTAGTGCAGGTTTGACTCATTTCCATGGCAAAAACAAAAAGGCACAGCTCAAGATAAGACATCAATTGGGACCTTTTGTTTTCAATAAGAGGGAAGAAGCTTGGAATGATGCAGACAAGATGCTAAGAGATGAACTTATGCTGAAACAAAGCTTTTATTGGGCACCATATGACCCTGAACATTTCATAAGCTTTAGAAGAGTAAAAAACAAGCTTTCAGGATATGTGCACCAACCAATCCCTCAAATTGAACAATATGCTAATCGACATGAATGGGTAGAGGGCACACTAGTTGAGGATCTTACTGAAGAAGAAAGATTAGAAAAAGAAATGAAAGAATATGAGAAAAGAATTGACCTGGATTATTTTGCACAGGTCCCTTTCACACGGCCTCAACATATTGGAGTAAGCACATTAGTTGCTACACCTTCACAACAACCTGCTCAAGAAACCACTCCACTTGCAGGGAAAGGAAAAGAAGTACAACATTCAGAGCAGCAAAATACAATGGCAAAACAACCATCTACAATCCAATAAAAGGGTCAAGAACAAGGCTCTTCAACGCAAGTAAAGGGAGCCAAGATCCCTGTGCTACAAACCCCTCATAATGACGAAAGAGCCAAAAAAAGGGACAGACCAGAAGAGACACCCACAGGGGCATCTACAGATCAGCAAGGTGAGAAGAGACAAAGGCTAAACCCCTACTCTGAGGAAGAGTTCACAAAGGAAGCAACAGGCAACCTTAGGGGTGAGGGAACTTCTGAACAGCAGATCCCTCCATTTTTTAAAACATCGACTAGCTCATTTCAGCAGGAGCAAGAGAGACAGCCTGGTGTGGAGGTTACATCCACCAAGCAACAGAGCAAGCAAGGCTCTGATATCAAGAGAGAATTAACAAAAATCAAAGCTATAAATGAAACAGTGAGGTTTCAGCTATATAACCAATTGTTAAGAATGGCTCCCACCAATCAACAAAGGCTAATGGAAGCCTATGATATCCAAGCAGGGAAGATGACCCTTAGTCACTTCAGGCCCACTATACAACAGCCACAGTCAGCTGCAGATTATATTAGGACCAATCTGGAAGTTCTTGCTAAAGACATCCACCCAATAGACCAGATTGAGTTACACAAACAGGCTGGAGAAATGGTATACTCCACCTTAGCAAGCAAAGCACTAATGGCTCATAAACTTCAAAACTCATTGTATAACACTTCTGCCTAGTTAGAGCTGGAAAAAGCCTCCTCATTAGCCAAGGATAATAGAATAAAATCCTTGGAAGAGATTATCATAGAATTGGGACATGAGCCCAAGGATCCCAAAGGCGCACAAGCCTTAATAAGAAAGAAGGAGGAAGACATAGCAGCCTTGAGAAGACAACTTAAGCTTCCAGCTACAATACACCCTCAGACCACGGAGGTGGCACAACAAAAAGAAGAGGAGGATGTGGTCAGTTTATTGATGAGGATAAACCAAAGATTGTTGGATACAGAGAAAGCCTTGGAAGCAACTCTACAAGGAAAACAGGAGGAGTTGGCCTCTCAGCCAGCTCAAACAGCTCCAACTCTCACAGCTCCTCCTCCAACAGTCACCATAACAGCCCCTCCCATTGATCCAGCATCAACAGTAGGTACCTCGACTTTAGTAGCAACTACAGCAACAAGAATACAAGAAGCCAGCCTGAGCATGGAAGAGATGATGAAAGAGATAAAGGCTTTGGAGATCCAAATGGAAAAATTAGAGGAAACCAAGGAAAAACTAGCCAAAATTGAGGTTAGTTATGACAAATCAAAAATGATTGTAGCTGAGAAGACAAGGGAAGTGAAGGCCCTAGAGAATAAGATAAAAGCCTTGGAGAAGGACCTCACTCTTCATAGAACTCTGACAAAAATCAAGACCATTTTGTGGGATAAGGTTGGCCAATCTATTGCTGATCAATGGACAGCGATACAAACTATTTTTGACCAGATAGAATTGATAGGGGTAGCTCAATATGAAACACAAAAGGCCAGAGTATTATTGGCAAACAAGCCTGAGCAAGCCAATCAAATGATTCATTTTTTGAACACTCATACCAGTGAACAATTAGCATCTCTAGACATTCATAACAGGACAAAGACTATTTTGAGAGTCAAGAAGGTGCTGACTATGAGGAATTTTGTTCAAACTATAGAAAGAAAATGTCAAGAAATGCAGACAGAGATAGATGCCTTCAGACATAAATTTGCAATATTACAGAGCAAAGGTTTACCTAGCCTAGTCACTAGCAATGGGAGGTTGTTAAAGCAGGAACATTATGCTCATAAGCTAAATACCTATGTGCAAAATCACATTACAGCATCATCAAGCAGCTCAGAAGAGACAGTGCCTCCCTCTGGACAAAGTTTATATGATAAACTAGAAAGATTGTTTTTTATTGAGCATGAGATAGCACATCTTTTTTATTTCCAGCCAAATTATTACAGGTACACTGAAGCTGACGAGACATTGATTAAATTGAGAAAGCATCAATTACCAACAGATCAATGGTGGCAAAGCATGTTGGAGGTCTTACCAAGGTAGTTTGGTTCTCCCTTTTTGTAAATTGTCTGCATTATAGGTAAATGGTAATATAAGGGTCTCTTATCAGAAAATCAGACCAACCAAGGAGGAATTCACGCCAAAAAGGTGAAACAAACTCAGGCACAGGTTGCAAATGACAGCACATCAGGAACGCAAATCAGGGAAGCAACCATCGACCGACTATCAGAGCCAAAAAAGTCAGCAATAACAGGACACCTAAAGCAGCCAGTACAAAATAGTTATTTCCTCATTTATTGCTGTGCAGTTTTCCACATCAGCTATTGCCCCTACCAGAGTAGATGGATAAATTTATTTCTCGATATTTTCCTACAGGATATTTTGTAAACTGCTTATAAATACTTTCTAAAGAGATGTATTAGGGTTGGTTGATGAATAGAATTCTGGACCTGCTTTGTAAATTTTGAGAACTCTTCTGAAATAAAATTGCTATAATGTTGTGTTGGTGAATTTTCTGGTTGTGGAATCGATGGCAGAAGGATGTATTGCAGAATTCTTGTGTTAATACATGGATCAATAAGTTTTCTTTACTCTTGAATTACTGTATTTGTGTTTTATTTATCATATGAATATCATGTTCTAAGTTACAGGAAAAAAGGATAACCCAGAATTTACTTTGTTGTACTCTGTGCTCAATTCTTGTAGTTTTTTATGTTTTCCACAGGACTAGCATAGGCAAGGATTCTTAACTGCTCTTGTCTCCCTGGTTCTTCCACACTAAATATCATCAAGGAACCTTAATTGCTCCCTGATAATGTTTACACAATTTCCCTCTGTCAACATGATGAAAGATTCTTGATTGCCTTTCATTTCTTGACTTCATTTCATCCTATTTCAGCTTCAACGTTGTTCTGTGTTTAATTATCTTGCTCTGCAATTTTCCTATTGCCAAAGAAACCATACCTAGAAGTTTATTTCCATTAGACTCCATCAACCCAATGGTTTGAACTTCTCTCAACTTACTGCCTTGTTCTACTGAATGTCATCTTCCAAACACCAAACAAAAGTTGTGCTTCATAACTAGCCTAACATATAATCAAACAAATCTAAATCGTAAAGAGAGAGCCTTCTCTGGTTGCAGATTGGCTAGGATCTACAGCTAAAAGATTGGTTAGTGGTTACCTCGGCCGTATTCCCTTTTGGAGCCATGGAACAACCTGAGTGATAACAAACTCTATCCCTTCATAGGTGGACCTATAACCTCCTTCCTTTGCACTATAAAATGAAGCATTGGGTTGGTTACTAGGGAGGTTAAAAGCTGAATATTTTTGAGGTGAAATGTTGCTAGAACTTAGTCTTCCTAATTGACCTTTTGTGAGGAGAGAATACATACCTTTTTTTATTTCATTTGGAAGAGTGTGAGGCTTGTCAAAGTAAAGGAGATTCTTGTTTCGGACCCTGGGAAGAGCTTGTACAACATCAAGGCACCAAAGGTTGTAAGGTTCTTCTATTTCAAAGTTAATACAATTAAGTTTATTTTTCTCAATAAGCTGTGATTTATGGTTTATTTTATGGATTCCTTGATCACCATAATGAACATGATTTATTATATTAGCTATGCAGGTGTTATTTGATGTGTGTTTGTTTGTGATTGCAGGTTCTCAAAAGGAAACTCTTTCGGACGATTGAAGGATGGCTGCTACAAACTAGCGTTGGACTTAAGGTAGGGTCTAAACACCTCTATAGTTTTTATTAATGAATCATAAAATGTTTAAAGAAAGGTAGATTTGCTTGTTCTGCTTGTTGCTAGATATCTTTTGATGCTAGAGAGATCAGCGTTGTCCACAAGATCAATTTATTCGACCAACAAATTGGCGACTCCACTGGGGATTTGAATTTTGTTTTTAGTTTTCCTTTGTCTTTGACTTGAGAAACTTGTTCTTGTTTCTGGTTTTTGCTTGATGTGTGTGGGATTGGGTAGTTTTTAGGATCTGGATTATTTTTTGTTTTTTCAAAATTTTCAAGAGGTCCGCACTCTCTTTTTACAGACAGTGCGGGCATCTCCACACTGTTCTTTTAGTGCATAGAGCAGTACCGCATCTGGTTCTTCTGGAAGCCTGCAGACCCTATGAAATTTTTTGAAAAACCTAAAATGTTTTCTTCTAGTTAAGTTTAGGTTTCATTTACAACTTTTAGTGTCTACCCGATCTGCATATGTTCTGTCAAAAATCTCTTTTGAGTAAGTTCCATTGGTATTTTTGTTTTAGATGATTTTCCAGAAGTTTTGCATGCCTGGATTGGTTTTCACTCAATCCCTCTAGTGACTCAAAGATTAGAAGCCTAAGCGCCCTTAGATCACCCTGGTGTCTTTTTGCCTTCTTGATGAGTCTGATTGGTTTGTGACATCCGTCCTTGGTGAGAAATAGGTTTCGTTTTCTCTTTGCAAATCTTTGAACGAACTTGGTTATAAGTTTTGAATTTCATTTTTATAAAATAAAATATATCTGGATGTTTTTTGAGTGAATTGTTATTTTGAACGAATTAATCCTTAGTTTACTGAATAACTAAGTAAAACGTCCTCAAAAAGATTTGAATCTTTTATTTTGATTAGGTTTTTAAAAGTTTTTAGATCTCAAGATTAGTTTTTGTAGTTTTGAGTGTTTTCTAGAAATTGTAGAATCTCTTGTGAAAGAATTGTTTTTTGTAGTTTTTAAGTGTTGAAAAAGAAAAGGGATTTTTTGTGAGCATAATTAGTAGTCTTGTTTTGAGTTTTTATTGAAAAAGACAAAAAAGATTTTCTTTTCATTTACATGTTGAAAGAAAGATTTGTTTTTCAAAGAATTGCATCTCAAACTCTTTCTTTTAGTTAGAAATTCATTGAAGGAAAAACGAATTGTCTATCATTCTTAGGTGCATTTTTTAGTGTTTGGAGTCAAGTCTTCAGACTATCAAAGTTTCATTTCCATAACTATTGACTTAAGAAACAACCTATAAAAGTAACGCTTAATTAAAATTGATCTAGCAATCTTTTTTATTTCTAGGGCTCTTATCACCAATATAGCTTAGGCTAGTATCTTGGAGTAGGGAGTAATTAACTCTCCAAGATAGTTAAAAAAATAAGTAGCTATATCTTGCGGTAGGAAATAAATCCAATTGTAATTGATATAATCTGGGAATCTCCTCTTAAAGGAGTCAATCACGAGATCATGTCCAAACCTTTGAGACAATCAAGTCTGTTTCATTGGGAAAGATAGAAGATTTGCGCGTATTATAAACGGTAAACCTTGTATTAACCATTTTCGGGGAGCCTGGGGTCACTTGTTGGTAAACCTTGGATTGATCATGTCGAGAAGCCTTCAAGGGGATTGAGCTTTGTTACTCTGCCCTTGCACGTAGATCAGATCGTAAACTATTCCCCCAATTGTATTTGTTACTGTTGGTAACCTTAGTGTCCATAAACTTAAGATTATTTCCTAAGGTGACGGTGAAGGACGGGTCTCACCGTATCTAGAGGAGACGTTAATTAGACTCACTTGGACTCTTTGGGAAGTTCTCTTCACTCGAGACGGTTTTTTGAAGAAACTTGTGCCAGTCTGTTTCATTAAGCAGGTTGTCGGGGTAACTGTTCCAACTGCCCTTTCTGTATTAAATTCTACAACGTTGGATTTCATTACCAACTAGTGTTTTTGGTACGGAAAGTTATTATTTGTGTGTGGTTTGAACTCTTTGATTTTTTAGGCATGTTATTCAATTTTTTGGTTCTTTAGAGACTTTAGGTGGTTTTTTGAGATTTTATTTGTTTGCGTGTGAGTAATTAAATATTTAATCATGGTTGAATTACCGAGACAATCTCGTAGACTTCGGGGGAAACCTCCCGAGTATACACCAAGCCAGCTTGAAGGGCTCGAGCTCTTGTATCACCTAGTGACAGTAGAGTTGGGTCAACAGAAGCAGGAGAGTCTTCCTTAATAGTTCATCCTGATTATCAAGTACAAACAATGGAGTATATTTCTGAGCCAATTTCATTTCCCGAAGTTACTGGTAGTTTTTCTCCTACTAGTGAATTAGCTGAAGAACTTGAAATTTCTAAGCCTGAAACTAAACTTGCTCCTACTCCATCCTTAGGATTTGCTTCTCCAACTTTGAGTGGTCCTGGTTCACCCACGGTAGGAAGTATCATTACCCAAAATCTTCCTTCTGAACTCATTTCTATTGAAGAACTTGTTAGTCCGAACGAAGATATAATTCTCCCTGAAAATCAACCGACTTTAGAACTTAGGGAGCGTGAATCAATTTTCTACAGTCCTTTTAGGAGTGACGCTTGATTGACAAACTTTTTAGAAAACCCAGGTCTTAGTTTTTCACCACCTCGAATTCATTTTCATCCTATGCCGAAAGGTTATTATCCTCCTTTGAATATGTCGAGGCAGTCATCTATGTTTTCCCAAACACTGGAAACATTTTTATATGGCGGTCCTTCTATTCCTTCGGGGTATCATTCACTCACTAGTACTTTTTCAGGAGCGTCACCTCGACCAATTGAACATGAGATATCAACTAGTAATAACGGAACTCAAGCGTCGAGCGTAGAAGAAATTCTTATGATGTCTGGTACTATTCCAAATATGCAACCTCAAGGTAGTTAGTTATCACCTGGGGGGCAACCCCAAGGTAGTGAATTACCACCTGGGGGGCAACCCCAAGGTAGTCAGTTGCCGCTTGGGGGGCAACCTCAAGGACAGTACATACCATCAGGACAATACATACCTCAAGGTCAACCCCAGACTTAGTACATACCTCAAGGTCAGTACCCAACTCAAGGTTTCCAACCACCTTCTAGTCAACCATTTGTACAAGGAACTGGAAATGTACCTCTCAATTATCAGCCTTACGCTCAACCCGATTATGGTCCTCAATATGCTCAACCTTTTATGGGTCCATACCCTGGAATGAACATGGTGTGGGATCCATCTCAATAGACTTTGCAACCTAATGTGCAGTTATCAAGTCAACCTGGACAACCTTTAGTTTCTGGTCCAAGCCAGCAACTTGTCCAGCCTACTGTTCAAACTTCTGCACCTGGTGTAGTTCATCAGTTTGGGCCTAGTTCACCTCGAACTCCGCCTCAAACTGCTGCTACAACTATTGTAGCCTCTATTCAATCTACCCCACCTACTTATGGAGTATCGACAACTCTGGCTTCTATTGTTCCTACATCAACTCCTCAAGCCTCTTTACAACAGTCAGGACCTACAGTTCAGACTTCGGTTCAGATGCCTATAGGAAAACCTGGTCCAAGTACGGTTGTCACAAGTCAACCACAATTCACTTATCAATCGTACTAGGGATAGTACCAATTCGGTCCTGCTATGCAAAACCCAGTTTATCAGTATCAACCATACCCTAGATATACTTATCAACAACCTCAACAACCCCAGTTCGGTCCGGTTAATCCTAGTTTTCCAGGAGGATATAATATGAAAATCCAATTCCAAGTTATCTTGGATATTCTCCTCTTGGGGCTGGTCTTGTGACCCAAGGTTTTCGAGACCCTAACCGTCAGTTACCTTTTATTGCAACTTTGGATTTACCTGATTTGTCATGCCTTACGAACTATCCAATTAACTATCTTCTGTATTGGCTGCCAATGCCTAATAAGTTGCCCAGTGATATCCCGAAGTTTGAGGGTAAGTCAGGAGAAGATCCATCAAATCATGTGATGACTTATCACCTCTGGTGTGCATCTAATTCCATTATTGATGATTCAATTCACTTACATCTTTTTCAACGCACTCTGATTGGTCTCACTGCCAAATGGTACATTGAGTTACCACGAGGCTCTTTTTTTAATTTTAGTCAATTAACCATTTCTTTATTAACTCATTTTCAGTTGCCTGTCAGATATGACAATGGCACGGAATTATTAACTTCATTAAAATAGTCAACGTCCACATATATTTCTGATCATATTCATGAATGGCGACGTAGACGACGTTTAGTGAAAGTTTTTATTCTGAATCAAATTAGCAGAATGGTTTGCTAAATCATTATTACCTAAAATCACTGAAGATGTAGCTAAGGTAGGAGTTTATACTGAGGAGAAATAATTGCTCAGGCTCAGTACCTTGACCTTGTTTATACGCAGTCAGGTACTTTACATGAAAAAATTCCCGACCTTCTGAAACACAATCAAATAACTGCAACTCCTTTAGGGTCTCATGCCGCTGAAGGTATGATTGGTTCAGTTAGTACCATAAGTAAGAAGAAATCTTCAAAGAATTCTTCTCCTATTATAACTTTACCATATTCCACGACAGGAGACACTTCCGCTGAAATTCTTGCTGATATCCATGTCGTAGAATCATCTACGGCCAAATTGAAATCTGGTGGTAAAAAGAAGGGGAAGAAGAAAAATAAACAAAGCTCAAAAGAGAAATCAGATAAAAATGAATCTACTAATGAGAAATGTAAACCTCACTATCCTTGTCTCATTTGTGATGAGGAGAATTTTACAAGAAACTGTCCACATCGAGCTGAGGTTTCGAAAATCGTCAAAGGTTCTCAAACACCTGTTGTCTTGAAGGATCCTTTTCCTAGCCAAGATAGTAAGATGATTGGTTCTTCCTCAAATGCCTTAGAAGAACCCATTATGATGATGCCTCATGTCACGATTGCGACGTGATCGCAAGATTATGGTAGTAAAAATCCTGTTGGTGGTAAGGAAGCAGAATCTTCTAATTCAAACCCATCAACTTCAACTCCTTCTGGTTCCGATCGACTACCGATCGAGAAACCAAAATCTGACTTGTAATAAACCGCCTGCTAAAGGTATACTTCAGAAGCCAGCTTTCAATCCACATGTGAGAGCTGCTCAGAATTATAATATTATTAAAGGTTTAGCTATTTCCTATTCAATAATGTCGGCTTTGGAGGTGCCGCAATCATGCCCATCACAGCGTAAATTACTATTGTCGGCTATAGGAGCTGTTGATATTCAGGATTCAAACCTTATAATCTTTGATTTAGAGAATAGTACACCTCGTCTACCTCATCAAATGGCTTTCCAAATTCTAGTGTTAGTCAAAAACAAACCTTGCTTTCGCACTGTGATTGATGAGGGAGCTTCTACGTGTATTATGTCGATCCAGTGTTGGAGATCACTTGGTTCTCTGACACTCAATTAGTCCCCGACGATTCTAAAGGTTTTTGATGGCCGAGGGTTCCATCCTTTTGGAATTTTGCAGGATTTACCTATAGGGGTTCAAGGCAAAATTGTAAATCTAGATGTGGAAGTGGTTGATGCCCCTCTAGATTACAACCTTCTCTTGGGTCACAGTTGGTCTTATGCTATGACTGCTATTGTTTCATTGGTCTTTCAGCTTATCATGTTTCCTCATAATGGAAATATTGTTACTATAGACTAGCTAACTTATTTTTCTTCTGACCCAACCTCTTCAGATAGTATTCAACATGTCGGTAAAACAACTATCCCTTATAAGGATGTTGGGGTAGGTTTGATTAAAGATTTTGGTTTACTAGGAACTTTTTCTTTTCCTCCTCCTAACATATCGCCTTCTATTGCAACTATTCATATGATTTCATCGAACACTATTGTTTTGATGATCCTTGGATCGTACCTTCTGATTCTGAGGTGGATTCATTTGGTAACGCGATGCCTTTGAGTCCCTTTGAAATTGCATATCAGGCTGTATAGTCATTTTTTGACTCTTGTTGAACCAAAACTGATCCAATGAATGTGGTCCATGGGGAATCACTTTCAATATCAACCTCAGCTTCAACAACATTTTCTGATTCTGTTCATACTGATGAGAAAATTCGTGAACTTTTGTCTGTGGATAATTTACCATGGAAAGATCTTCATCATCAATCTTCGTTTTTACCTGAGCTTGATCATTTTGAAAATGATTTTTCATCTATTTTTACCACTGACTATGTCAAAGAACCATAGAATCTATTGCAACATCCTGATTCTTAGTTAAATATGGGAAATATCTCTCGAACGGTTCCTATTGACATTTCAGTTAAACCCGGAATTATTGAAAACATTCATATAGGTGCTTCTTGTACAGATGATGAAATCCAAACTTATAAAGCCCTATTTCAAGAATTCTGCGACATGTTTGCCTAGTCATATGAAGAAATGTCAAGAATCGATCCATCAATTGTTGTCCATGAAATTAAAACTTATCCAGATGCGAAACCTGTTCGGCAATTTTTGCGTCAGATACATCCGTGAAAAGCTGCTGCTATTAAAGCTGAAGTTGAGAAAATACTTCGAGAAAATTTCATTTATCCAATCCCTTTAACGGATTGGGTATTGAATATTGTTCCTATTAATAAAAAACAAGGAACGATAAGAATATGTATCGATTATATGGATATTAATCGAGCTTGTCCTAAAGACAATTATCCAACCCCCTATATCGATTAAATTATAGATGATTGTGCTGGTAGTGAAATGTTCTCCTTTATGGATGGTTTTTCTGGTTATAATCAAATCAAAATACTCCCTGCCGATCAACCAAAAACGACTTTCATTTGTCCATGGGGGACATTTACTTATTGGAAATTACCTTTTGGATTGAAGAACATTGGAGCAACTTTTCAAAGGGCTATGTCTTACGCATTTCATGACATCAAGCACATTGTCCAGCCTTATCTCGATGATTTACCTGCCCATTCATTACGTAGCGCCGATCATCTCACTCATTTACGAGCAATCTTTATGAGATGTAGGCATTATCGAATTAGGCTGAATCCACACAACTGTGTTTTCTATATAGAGACGGGTCGTTTACTGAGATTTTTCATTTCAAAAGCTAGCATTCATGTCAATCCCTCGAAGGTTGAAGCTATTGTCAAATTACCTCCTCCTTCGACTCTTCGCCAACTCCAAAGTTTGCAAGGGAAAGCAAATTTTTTACATCGTTTCATTCCTAACTACTCCAAGATAACGAAAGGTTTTACCAGGTTGTTGAAAAGAATACTCCATTCTTTTCGGATGAGATAGCTGACAAATATTTTGATGCACTTAAACACGCGTTGACCCATGCACCGTTATTGCATCCTCCCAACTACAGCTAGGATTACTTTTTGTACCTTGCCACTTCTCATTCAACCATTGGGATGGTTTTAGTTCAGGAAGATGAATTCAACAGTGAACATGTGATTTACTATCTTAGTCGAACTCTGAATCCGACTGAGCTTAAATATTCACATGTGGAGAAATTGGCCTTGGTGGCTGTTTAAGCTATCCAAAGATTTCGTCACTACATCTTATTATGCAAAACCACAGTAATTTCAGGCTGTAACCCTATGACGTATGTCTTGACCAAACAATTGCTAGGGGACAAGTATTCCAAATGGATAGTTATCCTGCAGGAATTTGGCTTGGAGTTTGAAAAATCCAAGGCAAAGAAATCTTTGGTTTTTGCGGAGCTGATGTGTAATTTCTTGCGTACTAATACTAAAATTGTGGCGGAAGAACCCATTGCGGATGAATCCTTGTTTCTTATCTGTACTCTTGATCCATGGTATGGAGATATTATTGTTTATCTCCAAACCCAATCTTTTTGGCCTGAAATCTCACGATCTCAGCGACGGAAAATACGTTTCCAATCCCAGCAATACAATATTATTAGAGATACACTCTATCATCGTGGGGCGGATTTTGCTTTCTGACATTGTCTAACTCATGAAGAAGCTGAAAAGGTTCTGAATGACTATCACTTTGGAGCATGTGGTGGTCATATGTCTAGGTATGCCACAGCCCAAAATATATTGCATGCTGGTTATTTCTGGCCATCCTTATTCAAAGACTGTATCTATACAGTCTGGAAATGCCACAATTGTCAAATTTTTAATCATAAGATGTGTGCTCCACCCGCTTCTCTCCACCCAATCATTATCGTTAGTCCTTTCGCAAAGTGGGTATCGACTTTATTACATGTAACCCTCACTCGGCCGAGGGGCATGCGTATATCATCCTTGCGGTAGATTATTTTACTAAGTGGGCTGAGGCGATGCCTATATTTTCGACATACGACAAAACTGCTGCAATTTTCATTTTTAATCATATAATTTCTAGATTCGATGTTCCTCAAGCTATTATTATTGATAATGGGAGTCATTTTCGAAACATCATGATGACTGAACTAACAGATCAACTTGGCCTACGTCACAATAGTTCTACTCCATATTACCCACAGGCTAATGGTCTGGTTGAAGCTATCAATAAAGTTCTAGTCACTATGATCCAACGAATCATTGGTATTCATAGGTCGAATTGGCATAACATGTTATTTTCAGCACTTTGGGCATATCAAACCTCAGTGAAAACGTCAACTGGTTTCACTCCTTTTCAACTGGTTTACGATTTGGAAGTAGTTTTATCGATTGAATGCGAAATTTCGTCATTGCAAATAGCCATAGAATTACTCCCAGCCACTTCCGAAGAGGAGAAACGTTTGTTGTACTTAGCTCAACTTGATGAGAATCGACGTGATGCTGCATTAGCAATCGAAACTCATGCGAAAAAAATAAAATATTAGTACGACTGAAATGTTACACCTCATAATTTTTCGGAAGGAGACCTAGTCTTACTATACGATCAAGCAAACGATAAACTAGGGGCTGGAAAATTTGTACCTATGTGGCATGGTCCTTATATTATTAAGCGAAAGCTGGCAAAAGGGGCCTATGAATTGGTAGATTTTGACGGTGTCTCTTTGGGTAAACCTGGAAATGGGCTTTATCTGAAGAGATATTATGCTTAAAACTTGGTGTGGAGATTTTTATTAGATTAGTTTCTTTCTAGCTGGTGTGTTTTAGATTAGAAATGTGTGCCTAGTTTAGAGAGTGTTTTTATCATTATTCCCGCTTATCTTGATTTTACTCTTGATATTGCAGATGTCGACATCTCATCAAACATATATTGGTTTTGTTGATGGTGCTTTTCGTAATACACAGAACATTTCTTCCTTAGCTTGGGTTATCTACTCACCCTCTGATGAGTTAGTATCTATGCATGGGGTAAGCCTCGGTCAAACAATGAATAACATTGCAGAGTATAGTGCAGTGATTGAGTTATTATCTGAATCCATCTCATTTGGGATTCAGAGTTTGATTGTTAGGTTAGATTCTGAACTCATTGTATTACAGCTTAATAGGGTTTATGCCATTAGAAATCCAGTGTTATTAAGATTATTTTTGAGAGTTCGCCTCTTGGAACATGAATTTGATTATATTGAATATCAACATATTCCAAGATATTTAAATACATTAGTAGATGCAGTTGCTTCTTGTATGTTAAATAAACATTTGCAAATCATTACAGTGAATTTAAAAACATTCCATAACATATTATACAAGATAGCCAGTGATAGTGATATATCATAGCATAGAAGTGTGTCAAATATACATCGTCTTCGATCATAGGTTGAAAAACACCTTATGATCGGCAAAAAATGATAGTACAAAAAGACATAAAATGTCGTATGTGTCTACAAAAGCGATCATCCTATCCCTAGTGATGATCACCATAAGAAACCACTGCTCTGACCACCCTACAAAGGAACCTCCTAAAAGGTCTTGGGACCCCAATCACATATCGTTGTAACCTAAGTAGAATATCATCTATGCTAGTCTCTGGAATATCTGCTGTCAAACGCTCTAGATGATTCTCCAATTTGGTCAGGGTCTCTCTAGATTGGTCCTGTGGGGCCGATACTGCTGCAGGTAAGTGTCTCCTCTCATAAGGCTGGAGAGCAGCTAGTCGTCGTGGACCCACATCTACATTTAAAACTTTTTATTATCAGTTTTGGATGATTTAAAAAACCAATTTTTTTTTTTGTTAAAACAAGTGTTGAAAATGATTTTACCTGAATCATCCCACTGCTCTCCCGGTGGAAGAGCCATGTCTAGGTCCCTGGGATAATCCATCCCAGCATATGGAAAAACTTTCACAAAAAGTTGGTTCCTCAACCAACGAAAATACTTAGGTGGAAATCAGACAACCTCTGAACCCTCCTTAGGATGATGGGCCATCACTGCAACCCAACGCATTATCCTAGGCTCTCGAAGAAGACTAGCCTCAACAGAAAGCTTCTATGGGACTAAAATAGGTACCCTCTCTAGACGAAAGCTAACAAACAGGAAACCATATCCAAATTTTTTTAGTTTTCTGTTATTTTCTCCAGTTAGTTGGCCTTTTACATTCGCCAGCACAGCCTCGCACCAGTTAAGGATGGTACCTCAATAACAATCTACTGCCATTCGCATCTGGGATCCGGTAGCTACATGCAATACTACACTCCCGCATAGTCTGGTGACAATGAATGCAATAACCTTAAATTCAGGATGGGAGATAGTTTTAATATCTATCTGTTTTTCTTCTGTTTGGTCATTACAAAACTCCAATCGGAGACTAGCGATAAATTGGCCACCTGGCCTAGTCCCGAAAAGAGATAATCTTTCACCTCTTTTGGGCAAACCAGTCAAGAAATATATGTTCTCTAGCTCTATTTCGAGTTGGTGGCCACCAATCATGAAAAACTGGTCCTGTATGCTCCACTTGTCTACCAACAATTGCAAGAAGTCTACTTGGGCCCTCATGTCGGGTATGCCCAAAATTTAAATAGTCCGCATGCTTTTAATGCTCGTATTGTAGGTGGATGAGTTAATGCATCTAGATCCACATCCTCGTGCTCGCGTTCCCACCAAATAAGCATTTTGTATGTCCTACATTGCAAACAAGACATATTAAAACAGTTTAGTTCAAAACTTTTTGGGCAGAAAAGGAGAAAATTGAAATTTTAGAAACCTATTTCGCAGGGTCCGCACCCACTAGTTAGGGATAGTGCATAGGTCCGCATTCGTCCTAAGCAACAGGTGTGTAACCCTAACTTTTTCCTTTGTATAAAAAAGTCGGGGTCTGTAGGGGCCGCATGTTGCACCTGCAGACCCCCGCGAGCGTTTCTCTAAAGCAAATTCTCCTCAAAAAATCAATTTTAAAGCCCTAAAATGAAATGAAAATGGTTGAAATGCAAGATAAGGGTGATGTCGCTTACTTGGAGCTAACGGTTTTCGACTCCAATGGACGGATTTTCTACAATATTCACAGGAAGCTTCTTACCCAAAATTTCTCACTTCTCACTTTGAAGTCAAACGGTAAAAATGAATTTACAAAAGCCCTTTTTATAAGTTTTTTTGAATAAATGAATTTTTAATTTATTTATTTTTCACTTTAAAAAAGGTAACTTTTGATGCATTTTTATTTATCTTAAACATGTATGAGTAATGTTTTGAGTTTTTGTGCAGAATACTGGATTTTCAGGGAGAATCGATCATTTTCAACAAAGAGCATACTTTTTCACTTTTTTCGGACTCTTCCAAAACTTACAAAAAAGCGAAACATTGGAGTCGTCTTTAATCTCTTTTCCGACTCGTAAAATATGAAAAGATTGCCGAGTTTTTCCCTTTTAAACTCATTAAATAGAATTAAAAAGGTGGTCCAGTTACAACTCTTTTCTGACCGTATAAACATGAAAAGTTCGCCAGACTTTTGTCATTTCAAGTTCGATATTGGTTTTAAAATGACGTGTTTTCGATTGCTTTTTTACTTTTTCATATCAGCGCCACTAAATATGAAAAGTACTCCTTAATTGTAATGGTCAAGCAGTTCTCTCAAGTATTATTTTATACTTTTTTCGGGCTTGAGGGATACAAATTTACGAAAAAGGACACCCATGGAGTTTCTTTAAGTTTTTCTTCTAACTCCCTAAAATTGAAAAACACCAAGTTTCTCCTATACTAGACTCATTAAAATTTAACAGTAAAGAACCTATTCAATTTTAAACAAGAACGAACCACTCCTTCTTAGGGTTCGAATTTTGAACTAAGTTGGACTCATTCGAAGGATGAGCTTATAACCAAGTAAATGTTATCCTCCTCAAGCTTGTCAAAAATAAAGAAGTACTTGCCAGAAATGGTGGGGGAAAAGAGAGAAAATGAACCTGTTTGTTATACTTTGTGTTTTAGAAAAACAATTAACCACTCTTGAACACGACACTTTTTGTTTACCTGGGTTGGGAAATCCTTTGCCTAACAGTTAATCAAATCATATTGAAAGTCTTCAGCCAGTTTCTGGGTATTAGCTTTGGGTTAATTGTCACCAAACCTTCTGCAGTGTCGTTATGTGTTCAAGAGGTCAGTTCAAATAAACCATTCATTTGCAAAATATCTGTCATCCATTTTGACCATCCCTGAGTTAGTCCTTGCCAAATATATTTCTTCAAAACTTGATTTATGATTTCGTGTTGTGGGCTTGCCTAAGACAGATCGCTTTCTATCGACTTCAACTCATTATCTAGAAAGATGATCTAAAAATCGTTAGTACCTTGGAATTTGCATGTCCTAATGGCAGGTTTCTCGCCTTCAACAACAGGTTGCATCATTGACCTTGATCAAAGGATTCTATGACATTTTCGACATCAGCTCATTTTCACATTTCATGGATTGTATTGAGTACTTTGAGAGCCATTGACATTGCTGGTGGTTTCTCTCACACTTCTTAACAGTTCACATCATTGACTAGTAATCAAGTGGTTTCTACCATGTTCGACTTCGACACATTCATTCACATGGATATAATTGTACTAGTTCGGGAAGCAGAAATCAAGACCCTATATCTAGTTTCTACCATCCAGGCTATGAGGAATTTTGTTATTCATTATACAGTGGACTATTCATAAATAGATGGCAGCGCCCATACTATGTCTACATATGTCTATACTCATGATGTATTACAAAATCATTCCTGTATCAGAACAGTTTAGTTAGTTTTCTAGTCAGTTTTGATCTGAGTATGGGAATGCCTACCTCAACGATGATATGTTCATATATATATTTTGCATTGAATGCTTTTACAGGTTTCGACTAGAGTTTCCACAGGATAATCCTTGAAATGATAAAGTACTTCACTCTTCTTAGATGACAAATTCTATCTTCATCTATTACAGACTTTGCACTTTAGGGGGTAATCTGTTGCACAAAAATTGTCACCTTGATGTTCTAAAATATGTGTGAGTCCATCACCACTCATACTTTCCTCCTTTGCAAGTTTTAAGCCTCATTTCTTCATATCAAGCCTTGAAAATAAGAGAAAGCCCTCAAAAGTCTATAAAACTCTAGTTCTGCACTTTCTCTTAGCATTACCTGCGGTCCCGCACCTAATGGTCATGTCCCCTGTGCACTTGACTGCTCTATCTCTGTGTTATGGGTGCCGCCCCCTGTAAAAGTTAAAAAGGCGCAAGTATATTCTTAAAAACTCACTTTGAGTCATTTCTGGAATCTTTTGGAAGGAATCTTGAGGTGGCAAGTTCGCTCCTTTAAGTTTCATGCATCCCATACCTTAAGGAGCTAACCCCTTGATGTGAGGAGCTTATCCCTTTGAAGGAGGACTCAATCCCTTCATAGGTGGACCTGTAACCTCCTTCCTTTGCACTATAAAATGAAGCATTAGGTTGGTTATTAGGGAGGTTGAAAGCTAAATATTTTTGAGGTGAAATGCTGTTGGAACTTAGTCTTCCTAATTGAGCTTTCATGAGGAGAGATTACATATCTCTTTGATCTCATTTGGAAGAGTGTGAGGCTTGTCAAAGTAAAGGAGATTCCTGTTTCGGACCCTGGGAAGAGCTTGTACAACATCAAGGAACCAAAGGTTGTAAGGTTCTTCTATTTCAAAGTTAAGTTTATTTTTCTCAATAAGCTATGTTTTATGGTTTATTTTATAGATTCCTCGATCACCATAATGAACATGATTTATTATATTAGCTATGCAGGTGTTATTTGATGTGTGTTTGTTTGTGATTGCAGGTTCTCAAAAGGAAACTCTTTCGGATGATTGAAGGATGGCTGCTAGAAACTAGCGTTGGACTTAAGGTAGGGTCTAAACACCTCTACAGTTTTTATTAATGAATTGAAAAATGTTTAAAGAAAGGTAGATTTGATTTTTCTGCTTGTTGCTATATTTTGATACTAGGGAGATTGGCCTTGTCCACAAGATTGATTTATCCGGCCAACACAATTACCTATCCCTAACTAATTCCTTGAATATGAATTATCCAAGAAAAGATCAAGAGGATAATGTGTACCTGAGATAACAAGGGAGAAGAAAAGAAAAAGGATGAAGTGAACGTTTCTATGTTGATATGTCAAACAGATCAGGAGCTAAGTTTGGTTGTAACTAGATAGCTGTAGGTGTTGTGGCTGATAAGTCTTACAAGAGTGCATCTATCTTGTGAGCAACAACTTGGGAGAGACTTTGGCCTGTTTGGGAGGAAATTTGTCAACGTACAGTTGATTCGAGTGCAGGGGGGCCACAGTAAAAGAAATCTTCAAAATCCAGATAAGTATTAAGGACTCTGAAATATGAAATGTTTTGTTAAGAATAGAACTCTAAATTTCTGTACAAAATGGTAGCTGGAATGTTGCAGTAGGGGTTATATTTAGAATTCTACACTTAAAACCTAAATATATTGTCAAACAACCAGAGAATGGATTTCCTTTGAAAGTAAAGGAAATGGTTATTACTGTAGAAAATTATGTCAGAGTTTAGACATATTTTCCTATTAAAAACTACTGAATGAAGTGGGTGTAATTTTCCTAGCAAAAGAACAGAGGGAAAGATTGAAAAAGGTCTAGAAATTCATTATGAATTAAACTTAAAAAAAAAATATGAAAGTTATACAAGCATGAAACTATCTGTGAATAAGAACAATAATGGAAAAACTTGTACTGAGGTAAATGTAATTTCAAGAAAGAACATCAACATGAGCATAAATAGCTTCTTTTCATAGGAGAAATACAAAACTTCCATTTACTAGTTATGAGAAGAAACGAGACAGAAATGACCACATATGAGTCTGTTGTATTTTCAGCTTTGCAGAACTTGAAATAACACTTCAAATCAAAATTAGGTAAAATTAACAAGTACCCACTACACAAGCCCATGCGAAGATAACCGCTGAGGAACCAAGTTATGTTGCACAAATGAATCAAGTCATGGATTCTAGAATACATATATATCTATAAAACAGTTGGGAAGCGGAAAAACTATCATGAAATGCTCAAGTGTTAACTTTAGAAAGGGAATGAAACACATAGAGTTGAAACGATAAATCTAGGTAAATCCCAATTTCCCAATAGCATAACAGTAAAATATAAATTAACAGAACTGTTCAATCAGACGAAGCATGCAAAGTATACCAATTAAATCAATGCATTAAACAATGATGAGTCTGAGACCATCATATAGGAATTCCCATTAAAACTAATTAAATAGAACCCTCCTAAAAGACAATGCATAGAGGTTGCAAACCGGTTATCAAATAATCATATAGGTTCATGAACTCCAAACCATAAAACCATCCTACCAAGGAATTATCAAAATACATCCTAAATTGTCATAGAAGACAAGCACCCTTCTTTGGTAGGCAAACCAATACTTTGCTTAACAAATAACGACAGTGTCGGAACCGAGCCAAAAAAAAATAGTTCCATAAAAGCCTATACCCTATGCAGACTTCAAAAGAAAGAGCACTACGAACAGACTCCTAGAAAAGCTCCATAACAAGCGAGGAAAACCTTTAGACATGTAAATCTAAACTCTGCAAATCTGAGTAGTCATTCATGTTACCCAGTACTAGGAAGCATCTCTAAGTTTGTAATTGCGTGGACCAACATAGCAAGGAGAAGTTTAGACTGGAAAGGCTATTCGTGCACTCGTTGAAACCCTCAGAAAATAAAAAAGAAATAGAGAACACTATTAAAAATCCAAAAGCTAGAAGTAATTAAAAATTGAAGCGAGATGAGGGTTACATAAACAAGTAGTCAAATACCTATATAGGGGAGCCATGCGAAAACCCTTCAAGAAGAAACACCAATGCCACCTGAAGAACTATACAGCTAGCTAGAAGCCAAGAAAGTTATGAACACGTATAAGGAGGATAAGCCATCAGTGGGCAAAGACATGAGCGAACCAGAAGGGAACCACAGAGCCAAGGGTCAGAGTCGAGACAGAGTATTCTTGCTAAAAAGAAATAGGAAGGCCACAAATGTCGAAGAGTACATCGGTCAAAGGAGATAAGGGATAAGTATACGACTGTCCGATAGGGAAAATCCAAGGAGAGTCGTCGATGGGGCACACCTATTCGTGAAATGATAGACAACTGGAGACCATCTCGAACCATCAAATAGAAATCTCCTGCCAACACTTGGAATGGGAATCCAAGACATAGGTATAGGCTTAAGTATGATTAACTCAAAAACAAGCGCATTATGAATTATATTAAATGTAATCACAGGTAAACAATAATGGTTTTAGGACGTAGTAGATATTATCCTCCATGAAGTACAATCACATTATTGATCAATAAATAAACAAATAAATAAATAAATAAATAAAATTTTCATATTGTGTAATCATGTTGTGGCAAAAATATATGGTAATTTTATGTTTTGTTTTATGTAGAGATGTGACAAGTGGTATCAGAGCACTCAGGTTACAAAGTTGAGGCCTCTGGAAATAAATGATTAACAGTGTTTGTGATTTACACAGAGGAGGAATGAAAAGCAGCTAGCATAAGGAGGGCTGGAAGCACTCCTCATAGATCCATTACAGGTTTAGGACCGACTTCTTTACAAGAATCCAACCCTAAGGTATGGGTACAATTAGGGGAAGAACCACACAACACCAACACTGCAATCTTGGGAACTATGCAAGAACTAAAGGATGAGATGTCCCAGTTGTGCGCAGATAATGAAAGGATGATGCAGGAACAAAACAAGATTATGAAGAGTTTGTCTGATAGAAAAAAGTAGCGACAACCAATTCCCAGCCTAAAACACGGGAATATGGCTTGTAAGAAATAATTTCGGACAAAATATTTAGGGATGGAAGGAGGCGAAGAAAATCAAGAAGAAAAATTTGATAATGCATCACAACACAAAATGCAGAAAAGACAAAGGATAGAACTGAAAGGAGAATTTCGGAAAATAAAACCGCCCCTCTTTGATGGTGAGCAGGAAGAGGCAACTGAAGCTTGGCTTATTAATATGAATAAGTATGAATACAACCATAACTTAAAAGCTTGCTTGGCCATTTTCTAGTTGCAAGGAAAAGCCACCCTATGGTGGGAAGAAGTAAAGACTATACGTGGAATGAGTGAGAAAAGCATAACTTGGGAAAATTTTTAAGGGTATTTTAAGGAAAAATATTTTACTGAAAGATTTTATAAAGAAAAGGAAAAAAATTTTCACGATATATGATTGGGACAGCTGACTATGGATGAGTTCATTACAAAATTTACATCCTTACTTCAATATGTTCCCTACATATAGGAAAAAAATGCAATGGTGCAACGATTTATCAATAGTCTTTCGTTGTTCATGAAGGAGCATCTCGAATTCGATAACCTAAAAACCATGGACAAGGTTATATGAAAAACTCGGATATGCTATCAACAAAATAGACAAAAGGAAGATGTGGGGAAAGATGGACTGATAAAAAGGGAATTAAGTTTCCTGTTGACAACAAGGGAAACAAAGTTACAATCAATAAGGGACCCCATAAAGGACAAGTAAAAAAAAATATGAATAAAAATCAATCCATACATAGACTTCCAAATGAATCCAAAACCAATGAGAAATTAGGCAGAACTGAAGGAGAAATAGCAGCAATTCCCCCAGTACAGTGCTAGGGATGTGGAGGACCACATTACATGAAAAACTATCCCAACTACACAGGAACTGATTAGATCACACAGATTCAAGAAGCATCAACTGTAAGAGAAGTGGCCGGAAGCATCCCAAAAATCAATTCTATCTTGAAGACCATCAAGCGGAATACCAACCAACCATGGTGGAATTTGAAGGTAAACTTTTTTACCAATCTATATCTATTTTAATTGTCCCAAGAGCTGCTTTGAGTTATGTCAGCCCTAAGACAATAGAACAATGTTGTTTCCAAGTTGTTAAGTTTAAAAGTCCTTGGTTAATACAACTAGCCATGGGGGAAAAAAGAAGAGTGTTGGCCAGGGTCAGCAACTACCCCTTGAAAATAACAGGCCAATCTCTTATGGCAGACTTGAATGTATTGCCCCTAGGGTTGTATGATGTTCTAATAGGCATGCACTGGTAGGAAATGCATTGGTCCCTCATAAAATGTAAACCCAAAGATGTTAGCTACATGGATGAAGAGGGAAAGAGGCAAGAAATTCAAGGCATATTAAGGCGTCTAAAGTTAAGACCAATAACCACCTCTTAGCTAGAAAAGTGTATCAAAAAAGGATGTAAAAATTATGCGATTCAAGTAGGATATGGCAATACAAAAGAAAAATCTGCTTCCTTAGAAAGTATACCTGTAATACAACATTTTTTGGACGTATTCTATAAAGAAATTCCAGGACATCCAAAAAGAGATATAGACTTGACCATTGAGTTGATTCCAAGAGCTGCTCCAGTATATCGAGCTCCTTATCGCATGAGTATATCTGAGTTGGCATAATTAAAAATGCAGTTACAAGAACTGCTGGATAAAAACTACATCCACCCAAGTGTATCGCCTTGGGGAGCCCCAATACTTTTTGTGAAAATGAAGGATGGAATCCTGTGAATGTGCATGGATTACTGCCAGCTAAATAAACTAACCATTAAAAATAAATACCCTTTACCTCATATAGATGAGTTGGTTGATCAAGTGAGGGGTGCAACCATATTTTCAAAGACTGACCTTCATTCGGGATACCATCAGATTAGAATTAAGGAAGAAGACACAACTAAAACAACTTCTAGACCTCGTTATGGACATTACGATTTCGTTGTGTTTCCCTTCAGGCTAACTAATTCTCTCGCGACCTTCATGTGTCTCATGAATAGTATATTCAATCAGTATTTGGAGAAATTTGTGTTGATTTTTATTAATGATATACTAATTTACTCTCAGAATATAGAAGAACATAAAGAACATCTCAGAATAGTTTTGTAGATCCTCAAAGAACATCAACTGTATGCTAAGTATAGAAAATGTGATTTCTTTAAAGAGCAGATCTAATATCTAGGACATATCATTACCAAGGATGGAATTGTTATGGACTCAGAGAAGATAAAAACTATAATGGAGTGGCTAGTTCCAAAGGACATGGCAGGTATAAGGTCATTCATGGGTCCAGCTGGATACTACAGGCGAGTTTTTTATGGATTTTCTAGGGTAGCATACCCCATTAGCTCCCCACAAAAGAAAGGAAAAACCCTTAAGTGGACTATGGAGTGTCAAAATTTTTTTAATTAGCTTAAGCATTTGCTAACCACTGCGCCTAGCTTAAGCATTGCAGACCCAAATAAGGACTAGGTGGTTTGTACAGATGCCAGCAAGGAAGGTGTTGGTGGCATCTTAATGCAAGAAGGTAGAGTGATTGCCTATGAATCTAGGAAAATTAAGGAGCACGAGCATAAATATTCAGCCCATGACTTAGAGCTAACCACTATTATTGATGCATTAAAGATGTGGACACATTATCTGATGGGCAAGGAATTTCTCTTAATGACTAATCATCATAGCTTAACTAACTATTTTAAGTAGCCCACTTTGAATGCTAGGCAAGCTCATTGGGTTGACTTTTTAAATGATTTTGATTTTGAAATCAAGCACTTGAAAGGTAAGGAGAACCAGGTCGAGGATGCTTTGAGTTGGAAGGTACACTATATTTATGAAGTCTCTTTCAGTGAGGTGTAGACTAACTTTAATTAGCTGATCAAAGAGGCAGTTGGGCGTGATCCAGAATATCAATTTTTATGGAAACAAGCTAAAGTTTAAAACAACAACGAATAACAGCTGGGATATGAAATAAACCATGAAGGTATGTTGATTTATAAAGGGAGAATGTATGTACCTAACCAAAAAAATATTAAGGACTTGATTTTGGATGAATATCATAAGATTTCATATGTACGCCACCCTAGATACCAGAAGTTGATTACCACACTTATAAAAGAATATTTTTGGCTTGGTATGAAGAAGGATGTCTGAGTATTTGCCTTGATATATAGAATATCAACAAGTGAAAGCGGAACATCGACATCCAGTCAGATTGCTACATCCGCTACCAATTTCAGAATGGAAATGGGAGACCATTTCTATTGATTTTATTATAGGGCTACCTAAGTCCAAAAGGAAAAATGATTCGACAATGGTGATAGTGGATAAGTTGAGCAAATCTACTCATTTCATACTGATGAAATCAACCTACAAGGCTGTGCATATTGCTAACATATTCATGAAAAATATTTTAGATTACATGGATTACCGAAAGTCATAATTTATGATAGTGATTTAAAATTTACATCAACTTTTTGGAAGGCTTTATTTGAAGGTTTAGGCACACAGCTGCATTTCAGCACTGCTTACCACCCTCAAACAGATGGGTAGACCGAGCAAATAAATTAGGTAGTGGAGGACATGTTGCGAACTTACGTAATGCAGAAGCCATCCAAATGGGAGGATTACATACATTTGGTAGAAATTTCTTATAGCAATTGCTATCATACGTCGTTAAAAATGAGCTCGTTTGAAGTTTTGTATTAACACAAGTGAAGAACAACTTTGAGTTTGGGAGGGCTAGAGGATAAGTTGATGCTAGGTCCCAAGATGTTAAAAGAAATGGAGGAGATGGTCAAGAAGATTCGTTCCAATTTAAAGGCCGCCCAAGACCGACAAAAGAACTTTGATGATCGAAAAAGGAGTTTCCGAGAATTTCAAATTGGAGATCACATTTATGTGCAGGTACGATCCAAGAAGAGTACATTACAATGGAGAGTATGTGCTAAGTTGGCACCCCGATTTTGTGGCCCTTTCCAGATCTTGGCGCGAATCAGGCTAGTGGCTTACCAGCTCACCTTGCCCAGCCATATTCATGTGCACAATGTTTTCCATGTTTCTGTGCTGAAAAAATATGTTTATGATCCTAGGCTTATAGTCAATTGGCAAGATATATATGTAAAATAATTTGAATAAATCTGTCAAATCAAAGTACTAATGGAAAAGGACTCACTATCCGGAAGGCGAGTTCTCGGTCAAACCTTTGGTTATATTCGATCAGAGAGAAGTAATGTTGCAGAAATGAGTTATCACCCAGGTTAAGGTGCAATGGCAGCGCTTTGGGCCCAAGGAGGCCACCTGGGAGGATGAGCAGATTATGAGGGAGACTTGTCTGGATCTATTTGCTGTAGAAAAATATTGGGACAATGTTTAATCTTAGGGAGGAAGATGTGATGTCCCTCGAAATTGTAATTATTTATTTACTGCAGTAAAACAAAAATGGATATTATTATTATTTAAATTTATGCATTTAAGATTTTATAAGTTATGAATAAAACAAATAATGGAGTGTTAACAAATCTTGTAACTCTCACGTGTCAAGAAGTTAGGATAGGCAGTTACCTATCCCTAACTACTTCCCTAAATATGAATTCTCCAAGAAGAGATCAAGAGGGTAATGGGTACCTGAGATAACAAGGGAGAAGAAAAGAAAAAGGATGAATGGAATGTTTCCGTATTGATATGCCAGACGGATCATGAGCTAATTCTAGTTGTGACTAGATAATTATAGGTGTTGTGACTAATAGGTCTTACAAGAGCGCATATATCTTGTGAGCAACAACTTAGGGGGAGACTTTGGCCTGTAAGCAAGTCTCAAGGTTGGGAGGAAAATTTTCAAGCTATAGTTGATTTTGGTGTAGGGGGACCATGGTAAAAGAAATCTTCAGAATCCAGATAAGTATTAAAAACTTTGAAATATGAAATGTTCTGTTAAGAATAGAACTTTGAATTTCTATAGAAAATGGTAGTTGGAATGTTTCAGTAGCACTTATATTTAGAATTCTACACTTAAAACCTAAATATACTGTCAAAAAACCAGAGAATGGATTTGTGTTGAAAGTAAAGGAAAGGGCTATTACTATAGAAAGTTATGTCAGACTTTAGACATATTTTCTTATTAAAAACTGTTGAATGAAGTGGGTGTAATTTTCCTAGCAAAAGAACATAGGTGAAAGACCGAAAAATGTCTAGAAATTCATTATTAATTAAACTTAAAAAATATATGAAAGTTATACAAGCATGAAACTCTCTGTGAATAAGAACACTGATGGAAAAACTTTTGTTGAGGTAAATGTAATTTCAAGAAAGAACATTGGCATGAGCATAAATAGTTTCTTTTCATAGGAGAAATACCCTCGTAGGGATTAAAACTTCCATTTACTAGTTATGAGAAGAAAAGGGACATAAATGACCGCATATGAGTCTGTTGTATTTCCAACTTTGCAGAACTTGAAATAAAACGACAACTCAGAATTAGGTAAAATTAACAAGTACCCACTACACAAGCCCGTGCAAAGATAATGCAGAGGAACCAAGTTACAATGCACAAATGAATCAAGTCATGAATTCTAGAATACATATATATCTACAAAATAATTGCGAAGCATAAATACTGTCACGAAATTTCAAAGTATTAACTTTAGAAAGGGAATGAAACACATAGAGTTGAAAAGATAAATCTAGGTAAATTCCAATTTCCCAATAGCATAACAGTAAACTATAAATGAACTGAAATTTTCAATTAGATGGAGCATGAATAGTATACCAATTAAATCAATTCCTTAAATACCGAGTAGTCTAAAACAACCATATAGGAATTCCCATTAAAACTAATTAAACAGAACCCTGCTGAAAGACAATGCATAGAGACTGCAAACTGGTTATAAAATAATTATACAGGTTTAGGACCTCCAAACCATAAACCCATTCAACAAAGGAATTATCAAAATACATCTTAAATTGCCATAGAAGGCCAATACCCTTCTTGGGTAGGCAAACCATCACTTTTCTTAAAAAATAGCGACAGTGCCAGAATTGAGCCAAAAATAAATAAATAATAGTGCCATAAAATGCTATACCATATGCAGACTTCAAAAGCAAGATAACTACGAACATACTCCTATAAAAGCTCCATAACCGACAAGGAAAGCCTTTAGACCTGTAAATATGAACTCAGCAAATCTGAGTAGTCATTCATCTTACTCGGTAATAGGAAGCAGCTTTGAGTTTATAATTGCGCAGACCAGCATAGCAAGGAGAGGTCTAGACTAGAAAGGCTCTCCGTGCATTGGTCAAAACCCTCGAAAAACACAATAGAAACAGATAACAGTGTTAAAAATCCAAAATCTAGAAGCTATTAAAAACTGAAGTGAGAAGAGGGTTACATAAACAAGTAAGTAGTCAAATACTTGTATAGGGTAGCCATGTGAAAACCCTCTGGGAAGAAACACCAGTGCCACCTAAAGAAATATACAGCTAGCTAGAAGCCATGAAAGTCCAGAACTTGTATAAGGAGGATAAGCCATTAGTGGGAAGAGACATGAGCAAACTAGAAGGGAACCATAGAGCCAAGGGTTGTTGTCGAGACAAAGTATTCCTGCTAAACAGAAAGAGGAAGGTCACGAATATCGAAGAGTACATCGATCAAAGGAGATAAGGGAGAAGCTCGTGACCATCTGATGGGGAAAATCCAAGGGGAGCCATCAATGGGGCACACCTATCCATAAAATGAAAGACAACTGGAGAGCATCTCGAACCATCTAGTAGAATGCTCTTGCCAACACTTGGAGGGAATCCAAGACATAGGTTTGGCTTAAGTATGATTAACTAAAAAACAATCACATTATGAATTATATTAAATGTAATCACAGGTAAAGAGTAATGATGTTAGGATGTAGTAGATATTATCCTTCATGAAGTACAGTCACATTATTGATCAATAAATAAACAATTAAATAAAATTAAAAAAAGATTTGTCATAATGTGTAATCATGTTGTGGTAAAAATATATGGTAATTTTATGTTTTGTTTTATGTAGAGACGTGACACTCCGCCTCTCGCTGGTCTTCAACATTAGGAAGAGGGACTTGAGGTCACACGTTTCTCTTGCTCCACATTAACCTCCTTTTCTTGCTCCACTGTTGGGAATAACGAATTTAGGTCTGGCAACTGGAACCGAATATCCAGTCTCTGTGAACAATTTCTATTTATCTTTGGGGAAGAGAACTTGTGAGCACTCAAACCACCCTCCGCTTTGACATTGACCGAGTTGTTCCCACTCTTTGTCTAAAACATATTCTCATCTATATCGGTTAGCACAGGGCTCAGTCCAGATCCCACAAAACTGGTTTTGATGCCACTGGTCTTTGGCATTTGGAAACCACCATTAGAAGGGGAGCCTACCCATATTTCAAAATCATAATTACATTTGGAAACCACCATTCGAAGGGGAGCCTGCCCATATTTCAATATCATAATCATGTATAAAAGAAAACCTGCATAAGCCAGGAACAAGAGAAATTTCCCTACTACCTTCAGCTCTTTCTTTTCACGAATATGTGAAAATACTAGTTAGGTACTGGAAGAAATATGGTTAATAGCTCATTGTATGAATAAATGCCATTGAGGGATAGGAACCAAACTGTAGAGCCAACTTACAGAGCTGATGAATGTTGAGACCATCAAGGTACCAAAAAGATACAAATATAGCTATGGTTTTCCATGACTAATTTTTCGGAGGTTTCTCAGGCATGATAATTTTGTGAAGAATAATGAAATCCTTAATTATGGAATGGGTGTCCTCTGCGAAATTTAGAGTCATATTAAGTCATCGTTTGAAAAGATTTCACATGCAAATGGATATAGAGAAAAATTCCAACTGACATCACACAAAATATAGGTAAATAACGACTTCATGCTTCCAATTTCAAATGAAAATTTGAGTAGCTTTTTAAATGATTTAGTGGATGGGAGATTTTTTTAAAAGCTGAAAAATTTATTATAATATAGTTGTCAAATTAGTGGCAGGGATAGTTATTATTAATTATTATCAATTAAGATAGATTGACACATTTGTTATTTAAGGAAAATTAGGCCATTTACAGAATGATAATCCTTAAAGGGAAAAATTTTCACTCTTGCCAAATATCTCTAAATTAACTTGTTTAAGAAAGACAAACTTTTAATTAAAAATTATATTATCTAAATTTTAAAATAAATATAAAAACCAATTTTTTTAAATGTTGTTTAATTTAATCCTTTGTGATGGAATTTTATTTGAATCAAAAATATAAATGCCATATATATATTATTTTATATAAAATGTTAAGGTAAGTAATTAATCAATTATTGTCATGTTATAATTTTTTTCTTTTAAGATTCAGATTTCGCGAGTTTGTTCATGTTTTTTTTTGCAATATTTTATTGATTGTTTTATTAATATTTTATATCATTAAAATAAACAAAAGTTTATAGTTGTTACATTTATCCAACAAAATATTTTTTTGTTATTTTCCTGGAATACAAAAGATACATAGACCAAAACTTTACTAAGTGACCCTAATCCAAAAATAAGCCATATTACTAAACCTGCATTAGAAATGATTACAAAAGCCTTTCTCGCTAGGCTAGCCTAATCAGACATAACATAAAACTAAAAATTTAACAAGAATATGCATCATTTAGATTTAGAAGAAGATGTGGGAGAAATATCCGTGGCACTCAATCTGGGAGGTGCATCGTTTTTAGAGTCACGTTGTATGCTTCTCTCTGCATGGAACAATCTTGCATCCAACCTGTCTAAGGTAAAGTGTCGGTTCTTCAACATCCTCTTGATGTCATCTAAAGAATCAAATACATTATACATTTCAACATGTTTATTCTTCAAGACCAAGTTGTAACACCTCACCCCACATTTACTCGCTTTTACAAGCTCTCTAGGCTAAACATAAGCTGAGAGTTACTATTCATAACCCAACATCCAAGTTCCAGTTATGGAAGTGGGTTGTAGTGTCTTGAAACTTTATTGCAACCTCCTAGGGGCACCTAATCACTCAGATGTCAGACACTAACCATTGGTGATCCTTCCCTGAGTTGAAACTTTCTTTTATCAGACTTTACAACCTAGCTTCACACATCCTAAGATATGCACGTGGCCAGAAGGATCCAATTGCATGCACAAGATGCCTTCCATACAACTACAATTGAAATTCCCCAGTTTTGTGGATGTGGCCAAAAGCCCTATTCCATATTTTTTTGCTAGTTTTACGGACACTGCCTAGATCTGCCAAGAAATTTTTAGAACCCTATCATCCAGCTATTAGAACCTCCATAATCAATTTTCAGGCTCTAATCATACTCATACTTACAAAACACACAATAGTCATTTATGTAAACACTTTGTAGGCAAAGTACTTGTAGCTTATAAATGCATATATATTCACAGATTCAATAAGTTTATCATAGAATCATTGCGAAGGCTTTCTACCCTATATTACTAGTTGTAACAACATACATTATCTCATGCATTTAAATAAGATAACTAAGAGCCTTCAAACCATGGAATGGATCCATAACAAGAGCACATCATGTAATGAGAAATATACCATGCATGTAACCAACATTTAATTGAAATAGAACCATGACAAATCAATCATAAAATCGTACATAAAATCATAACTTGCACTCATTACTCTCAATAAAAATCAACACATAATAACATATGCAACTTCCAACCAAGTCAGAAACTTCCATGTGCCACCCGACCATGGATTGAGTTGGATCAAAATTTTCTTTCAACCAATAACCCTTGTTCCATATTCTAAGCATGAATATGGGATCTCATGAGATAAACCAAATATAACCAAACAAAGACTCTAGAGGTTAAACCACCTCCACCTAAGTCATAGTGATCTCACCTAAACTGGTCCAAGGACCACCAAACCAACACAAACTTGGATGCCTCAAAATTTCCTCACCATGCACAGAGGAATTTTCCTCTCTCCACCCACCTGTCAAGGTATTCTCGGGGAAAACCATATCCACCCCCAACCCTTGGGATTTTCTTGAGACCACCTCACCTAGATATAAATTATTCTGGCAATCCAAAGATCAACCAAGAATGAATCCCAACACATAATGGCTATCCAGGAAATGGCAAGGAAAATCTAAACACACAGTCAATTCAAGCAATCATATGCCAATGATAGAAAAATAATCATGTAAACCAAATGCATGCACTATGCATTCAAATCCCAACAAGGAAATCACACATGAAACCTAATATCTGTAAAATCCTCTTATGGTATTTACTCGTCCAATCTTCTTGTTGCGCTCCCTTGCTTTTCTTTGTTTTTCCTTTGCTTGCTTGCTTGTTTGTGTCCAAGTGCTCTCCCCTTGCTGTAGTACTTTCTCTTTCCCTCCCTCCCAAAAGTGTCAAGAGTGATCAAGAGTAGCTAAGAGTAGCTAAGAGAGTCATAAAATGTTCCCCATCCTTTTGTTTTCTTTTCAATTTCCTTTCCTTCAATTTCCTTCATTTTCACTTACATGCATATTCTTGTCTCTTCATCTTCCTTTTCTCCTTTTTTCCCTTTATTTATTGAATAAATTGTCATTTATTGTCCTTTGTATTTCCAATTCCAATGCCAATTTCCATAATCAATAAGTAATTAATCACAAGTAGATCCCAATGTAATGTTTTTCTCCTCATTTAGCTTGGAATATGTGTTCCATGACCTAGTCTTATTTTGAATTTATAATGTCCTTCCATTTACATGGAAAATCAACTTGGGGTTGTTACAAACCCCTTCCCCATGGGGAAACACCATCCTCGATGTTATTATGACTCATATGACCAACAAACTGTTGAACCTGACAAACATACTACTTATGGAGCTTTATAACACAACTCAATGTAGTATTTACAATGACCAACTGCTGAAAACGTAACCAACATATTGTTTATTGGAGCTTTATAACACAACTCATTGCAGTATTTACACCACACACACACACACACATATGTATATATATCAAACACATTAGCTTTAACCAACAAATAAAGAAGGATATAATGCTCACATCTGATCAACCATTTCCTATGTAGCTTCATTAGGCCCAAAGTGCTTCCACTGCACTTTAACTTGCTCTATTCTCTATTCCAAAGCATGAGTTGTTTTCATTGCAATATGCATTGTGGCTCTTGATGGAACTGTGCCTTCGATTCCACCTACAATACATACTAATCAATCACATGATCAACATCCTATACTTTTAAGCAATGAAACATGGAAAACATCATGGACTTTCATTGATGGAGGCAAAGAAAGTCTTATTGCCACTGGTCCAATCCTCTTAAGGATCGAGGTGCCAACTTGGCACAAGACCCAATTCTCAAGGATCTCTTCTTGCACTTGATGCGCAAGTACACATGCTCCTCAACCTGAAACTCCTTGAAAGCTCTATGCTAATCTGCATAACTCTTCTACCTGTCATGTGCTTCCTTTAAATTTATTTTGATAACCTACATCTCCTATTCCATCTCTATTAGCATATCTAGTCCAATCAACACCTTGTCCATTGGATCACTCCAGCTGATAGGAGTATTACAACTCTTCCTGTAGAGAGCCTCAAATGGACTCATCTTCAAGGATTCATGATACCCATAACTCCACCAATGGAAGAAACTCATCCCACTTCCTTTGTTGATGCATGACATACATCCTCAACATATCCTCAAAGATTTTGTTAACTCTTTCTATCTTCCCACCTGTCTGTGGATGATAGGTTGTACTAAAATTTAGCTCTATCTCCAAGCTTGCAAACAATTACTTCCAAATCTTGGAAGTGAACTTTCCGTCTCTGTTTGATATAATCTTCTTGGGAACTCCATACAACCTCATTATCTCCCTTATAAAGATATAAGAAACTTCACTAGCTCTATTAGTAGACTTCATTGCAATGAAGTGAGTTACCTTGCTCAACTTGTCAACCACAACCATGATGGAGTCATGTTGTCTCAATGTCCTATGCAACCCTGTAATGAAGTCCATGGAAATGACCTTCCATTTCCATTCTGGAATCAAAATAAGCCGCAATAAACTAGATGGATTCTTTCATTTAGATTTCATCTGCTGACAGTCCGAAAACATGTTAACAAACTCAACCGCCTATTTCTTCATATTCGACCAATAGTATAACATCGTAATAGTTGTCAAATTCTTCTAGTATCCTAGGTGGCCTAAATATGGTTTGACATGAAACTCTCTCAAAATAAGATTCTTCAACTCAGCTTTATCTGGCACATAGATCATGTTCCTTAATCTAACCAGGCCATTTATTGTAAGGTGATACTCCTTATCTTGACCACCCTCACCCTATTGTTGCAATCTCTGCTTCATCTACTAGTACTTTCTATCATGCTGCCCTGCATGTAAGATCCTCTCTTGTAAATTTAACCCATAAGAGCTCACAATTAAAATATTATTCAAATGTACTCTCATACTAAGAGCATCTGAAACCATGTTCTCCTTGCCTTTGATGTACCTAATCACAAAATCAAACTCACTGAGTGTAGACAACCATCTAGATTTCCTTGATTTCATATTGGGTAGGTCAAAAAAGTACCCCAGTCCATTGTGATCACTCATCAAGACGAACCTCCTGCCAAGAAGATAATGTATCCCCATCTTCAATGCATGAATGATGGTTTCCAACCCAATATCATGAGTCACACAATTTTGCTCGTGCTCATTCAACTTTTTTGATTCATAGCAAACCACGTGTCCTTCCTACATCAAGACTCCACCAAATATTTCCTTACAAGCATCTATACAACCCACAAACTACTTATCAGGATTTTCCATCTTCAAAATTGGAGCATTGGTCAGCAAATTCTTCAATTGATCAAAGTTGATTTCACATTCATCAATCCATTCAAACTTCTTTCCTTTTTTTTTCTGCAAAGATGTGATAGGATAGCCAAACTTGGAAAAGTTCCTGATTCCGCCTGTAATAACCTTCTAGTCCCATGAATAATCTAACTTCATCCACATTCTTTGGAGTTGGACACTCACTAGTAGCTTCAATATTTTATGAATCCACTGCTATCCCTTCCTTGGAAACAACATGTCTTAATTAATGAATTTGAAACTAAGAGAAACTGCAATTGTTGAGCTTGACATACAACTTATGCTCTCTCAACAATCTCAATCTCAATATGGTATTTATTTTGGGTAATATGTTGTTAGACCAGGCAGTAACTCCTCAAAACAATTCGTTGATTTCATTTAGGTTGGTTTTATATTATATACATGAGGGAGAGACTATTCATTTCATCTCTCGATGACTATTCATATTCTCTATTATTTATTTACATCAATTTTAGTTATTCACCCAATCCTGATGATTAGGTGTCAACATTCCCCCCTTTAATCTAAAGGGATGTTAGTGAGTCCAAGCATCGTTCTGAATCTTTCAAGCTTTTCTCTTCCAAGCGCTTTTGTGAATATGTTTACAATTTGCTCATTCGTGGAACAATGGCAGAGATGGATTGTTTTGGCCTCAACACGATGTCGAATCAAATGATATTTAGTATTGGTGTGCTTCGTTCGATCATGGAACTTTGGGTTCTTGGCCAACTTTATTGCAGAGGTATTGTCAATCATGAGTGGGGTTGATTGTACTTGTTTTACCTGCAAATCTTCAAGAATTTTCACGAGCCACACAATTTCTTTTGTTGCCTCAGCTTCTGCCACGTATTCTGCTTCTGTTGTGGAATCTACTGGAACTGATTGTTTGCGTGATCTCCAGGAGATAGCTCCTGATCCAAGACTCATAGCATATCCTGAAGTAGATACCCTAGTTTCTTTGTCTCCATTGAAGTCTAAATCAGCGTATCCAATCAAGATAAAGTCATCCACTTGTGTACACTTGATTCCAAAGTCTTGAGTTCCCTTCAAGTACCTTAGAACTCTTTTTGCAGCAGACCAATGTCCCTCACAAGGCTTTTCCATAAACCTGGAGAGGATTCCAACAGCAAATGAAATTTCTGGTTTGGTAGTAGTTAGGTAGTTGAGACTTCCTACAAGTTGTTTATACTTTGTTGCATCCTCAAATTCTTTTCCTTCAATGGATGTGAGCTTTAAGTTATGTTCCATTGGAGTAGTAAGAGGATTGCATTTTGTCATGCCAAACCTATTCAATAGATCTCCAATGTACTTCTTTTGAGAAGAAATATGGACTTCGGATGTTGAGTTACTTCAATACCAAGATAGTAATGAACATAGCCCAAATCAGTCATTGCAAAAATTGTCCCCAATTCCTTCTTTATGGATGCAATGTAGCTTTCCTTTTTCCCTATCATCAAAAGATCATCTACATATACCACAAGATATACAATTTTTTTGCCAACTTTCTTGACAAATAAAGTTGCATCATCAAGATCATAATGTTTGAAATTGAGTTTCAGAAGATGCTCAGTTAGTTTTTCATACCAAGCTCGAGGTGCTTGTTTGAGGCCATACAAGGACTTCACAAGTTTGCATACTTTATGTCCATGTCCTTTCATAGAAAATCCTTCAGGCTGAGACATAAAAACATTCTCTTTTATATCTCCATTTAAGAAAGCAGTTTTTACATCCATTTGATGGACTTTCCAACCGTTCTAAGCTGCTAGTGCAAAGAGTGTTCGAATGGTAGCCCATTTTGCTTTGGGGGAAAGGTCTCCTCATAATCGACCCCTTCCTTTTGTGCAAAACCTTTTGCCAAAGGCCTAGCTTTGTGCTTGTCAAGTGAGCCATCGGCTTAATACTTGTTCTTGTAGACCCACTTGCAACCAATTGGTTTGGTTCCTAATGGAGGATCAACCAGCTTCCAAGTGTCATTCTTTATGAGGGCATCATACTCCTTTTGCATTGCTTCTTTCCATTCATCATGAGAAGTAGCTTCTTTGAAGGAAGTTGGTTCAAAATCTGTAGACAAGTTCAATTCACAATCATAAGAAACATCCATATCAATAGGTGAATTAGAGTCACCCACATCACCTCCATTTTGCCGGTTTGAATTTCTAGTTCCTGTCTTTCCAACCTCATCAGAATGACCACTTTCAAGTGTGTTTATCAACCACTTTGGGGGACCTTTTTCAAATGGTCCAGGCTGCTCCATTGATTGAGTTGGGACTGAATCAAGATTGAGTCTCCCAATTCTATCAATCACATCACTTAAAGCATCATCCATTGTTGGAGTTCCATGCGGGGGAGAGTGTCCTTCAGAAGAAGATTCCACATGTTGATCTAGTATAAGAATCCCCCCTTCAAGATGTGGAATCTGATTATCAAATTCTTCAAATGCTTTTGCTTTTGTGAATCTATCCAAGCGATCAAGTTGCCGCTCAACAACATTTTCAGTTTTGGATGATTCAAGAAAAATTACATCTCTAGATACAACAAACTTCTTATTTACTTCATGATAGAGGCGGTATGCTTTGGAGGTGTTTGAATACCCCAGAAAGATACACATACGACTTCTAGCACCAAGTTTGTTTCTATGTACCTTTGGTATCAGGGCATAACAGGTGGAACCAAAGACCCTGAGATGCTTTACCGAAGGAACATGTCCATACCACATTTCATATGGAGTCTTGTTTCTTATAACATTAAATGGACATCTATTCTTTATATATGCAGCACATAGAACGGCATCAGCCCAAAACATTATCTTTACATTTTTGAAGAGGAGCATGGATCGTACCATATTTAAGATTGTCCTCTTCATTCTTTCAGCTACACCATTCTGTTGGGGATTATAAGGCACAGTTGTTTGATGTTTGATCCCATGTTGGCGAAGATAGTTTTCAAATGCATTTGATGTGTACTCTTTTCCATTATCAGTGCGAATAGACCCAATATGAGATTGTGCATCATTTTTAATCCATTTATGAAAATTCTTGAATGTTTGAAAAGCATCATATTTGTTCTTCAATAAATAAACCCAACACATTCTGGTGTAGTCATCAATAAATGTCATGATATATTTATTTCCATTTGCAAAAGGAACAGGCATTGGACCACATAAATCTAAATGAATGAGTTCAAGTTTTCTATGGCTCTTGAATGTGAATCATGAAAATTTTGTTTGCTATGCTTTCCTAGAATGCAAGCATCACATTGATTAAGTTTCCTAGGAATTGTAGGCAAACTAGCAACACCATTTTTCAACAAGCGGAGACTGTCATAGTTCAAATGTCCAAATCTAGCATGCCATAACAAACTTGATGGAGGTGTACCTTCTTCACAATGAGAATTGTATGAGAAATGTTGTGCATGAGCAGAGGTTCCTTGCAGCTTGAGAAGCCTTTCTTCTTCTATTCCCCTCATGACAAGTGAGTGGTCAGATGCTTTTCTTACCTCAAGCTTGCCATCAAACATACAAATGAAGTGACCTTGCTGGTGGATGTGGACCAAGGACATCAAGTTTCTCTTGAGCTATGGGAGATATAGAACATGATGCAGAAGAAAGTCTGGAAGACCAGGCAGTTTAAGCCTGATTGTTCCAAGCCCTAATGGCTTGATTTTTTATTGGTCTGCAAAGTATACTGCTCCATCAACATTGTCAGTGAAATCTTAAAAAAAAATCTTTTCTATGATTCATGTGGCAGGTTGCTCCTGAATCAAGCAACCAATCATTTTTCCAAGAAGCAAGTGAAGTATTAAATAATTCTTCATTTACTCCAATGTTACAATCTGCCACAACATAATGAGCGGATTCAGGTGCTTTACCTTTGTCTGTATCATCAATTTTACCTTTCTGTTGGTTTCTTTTCTGCTCAATTTTGTCCCTTGGTAACTTGCATGTAGAGGCATCATGTGATCCATTTCTTTTGCAGTGAATGCAGTGCAAATCGACCTTTTCTCCTTGAGAATATCTACACCCCCTGCCTCTGAAATATCATCCTCTTCCTTTTCGACCACCTCTTCCTCTTGAAGAATCTTGAGTAGGATGTTTTTTTTATGAACAAGGAACATAGCCTCTTCAGAAGATTTTGGGGCTATCTTCTTTCCAAAAGCTTTCTGTCTTTCAGCAAACTTTTTCACAAGAGAGTCAAAAGTGATATCTTTGAGATTTCCATTTGCTTGCAATGACTCAAGATAATTGGAGTAAGTAGGATCAAGTGCCTTGAGAAAAGCGATAAGAGGAATATCCAATTCAACCTTAGTGGATTTGATATCATGCATTATAGACTTTACTTCAGATGCAAGAGCAAGAGGATCATTATTTTGCAGTTCAAGAGTGAAGAGTTTAATCATGAGTTGAACAACTTCAAGTCCAGAATGTGAGTCATAGAGTTCTTTCAGCTTTTGTAAGGCTTCAAAGGCAGTTGACTATGATGAAATATGGTGACTCACCTCTTCATTTACAGATGTTGCGATTAATGCATAAGATTTGTTGTTCTTGTTTTCCCAAATGATGAGCTCTTTATCTGAGTAGGTTGTATTGGTTCATTGTCTTCGTCTCTGACACACAGTCCTTTCCGCAACTCATTGAAAATGAGGGTGTGTTTTATCATCCGGGACCATTCAGGATAGTTCTCCTTGCCAGTGAGAATTATTCCCACCATGGATATGATTGAATGCATTCTGTAAAAACTTCTGCTGATAGAAAAATACTTCTGCCAATATACAGTAAAATTGTACTTCTGATGGTAAAAAAAAAAATTTAACAAAATAAATTACAATTTAAAAACTTTTGACTCTTAGTGCAGATTGTTAAACAATAATGCAAAGCCAATCAGCACCCTATTTTACATTCATCGGTGTCAAAACTCTGTTCTAAATCTTTGTCCCACACCCTATTCTCCACTGTACAGGAAGCAAGAAAACGCCAAATTTTGTTGTCTACTTGCCCAGTATGGGCACTGACATTTCATCCAATAGCTCCTCACAGCAATCGTTGCTGTAAAAAACTACACTAACAAGCCAATGTAAATCAACTACATCGTGTTTATCTTTCACTCTAGAAAAAATATATTAGCGCATGCATTCATTATCGTACCTAACACATGTTTCATTCAGGTTGCAGCAGATTCTAATTTTACAAAGACCTTCCTCCTCCCAACGAACTGATTACTTTATCTAGCTTTGAATAAAGTGTTTAAAGTCCCAAAACGTCCTGTGTACAGTGCTTATTCCAAGGAGCAGCGTATACCATGACCAGCGTTAAAAAATACCATGTCAACAACGTATATATGGAGCAGACCAGCATTAAAAAAAATACCATGACCAGCATTAAAAAATACCATGTCAACAGCGTATATATGGAGCAGACCAGCGTTAAAAAAATACCAAAAAAGGAACCCTTTCCGAGCCAATCGACCGCGGTGTGCTTCTTCTACAGAAACTTAGAAACTTATGCAGTGTGACTTGATTCCTTCGGCAACGGACCTGACTTATGGAGGAGAGTTACAGCGGCAGCCACTATGGTGGCAACATGATAGTTGTGTAGACTGTGACTGAGAATAGTTAGAACCTTGGCTGCAAACGGACAGTGAAAATATATGGACAGCGAAAATGTCAGGCACTGAATTATATGGACAGTGAATTATAGACAAGTTTGCAGGCACTGAATTATATGGACAGTGAATTATAGACAAGCATACACGCACTGAATTATATGGGCATCTTATTGTATGGAGGAGCAGTGTTTTTATATGGAGTAGCACTTCTATATGGAGAGCAGAGGAGCAGACTAGGGATTTAAAAAGGACATAAAAGCTAAAAAAAAATGAGTTGGCTCTGATACCATGTCAAACCAGGAGTAACTCCTCAAGGCAAAAAATGATTCGTATATCTTATTCCATCAGGTAGGTCTTCATTATATACATGAGGGAGAGACTATTCAGTTCATCTGCCAATGACTGTTCATATTACTTATTTATCTATTTACATATATTCACCCAATCATGAGGATTAGATGTCAACAAGGTGGAATAATAGTGTTCTCCACTTCAGGATTCCAATTCTTATGTACAGAACTGCTTACAAAAGAATTTTCGGCTTCGATAATAGCCCTTACTAAGGCTGACGAAGCAAACACATCGAAGAGGATCTCCATGTGTGCTGCCGAAATGGGCAAAAGTGATATCACAAGGATAGCTCAGCTGCGAATGGTAATGGAGTGACGCAAATGGCTTAGAAAGTGAGGTGAATTTAAGAAAACGGTACAGGACCTTAAAAGCTGAGATTTTATGCAATACAGAAAGATAGGATCTTGACAGAATCTTATTTCGGATCAGATATACCTAAGGGGAGATATTAGTACAAAATGAAAGACATTCAGTGAAGTACATACAGTCAGACCAGATTACATGTGGCAAGATTTAAATTAAAGCTAATATTGGTAAGAGGGAAATCGGGATTCAAAAAAGTGGCTAAAATGACGGCTAAGTGTTTATCCCATACGTGCCCATCGTACTGGCAGTACACCTACCCAAATTTTCCATCAAAAACTAATAGAGAAAGGAAACGGAAATACAGGGAGCCGACACCAGAAAAACCAGACTAAACCTTCAACCTACAGATCGAAGGCTAAAATCCCTTGCTCAGAAGACCATCCATGTTCATATGGCCATTTAATCTATGAATTTCAGGAAAATTTTACCAATTTCACTAACGAGAAGACCATTATATATAATTAAGATATATCGGGACAACAACAAATACAACTGTAACAAATACACCAACAGATTCCAATTCTACAACGGAAATTTGTGCAAGTTTGGGAAACTATGAAGTATTTTGAAAAGATTGTACATGGAAAGTTTAAGAAAAAGGCCTCCTTGATTATCAGAAATGGACCTTGTAAGAGTATTTCTAATCTAGCAAAATACATTCTCTTCTACCATGGGAATAGCGCAAGGGAAACAATAACATAAGAAAAGTTCAAGCTTTTTTAATTTTTTTAACAGAGAATTTGTGAAACCGAGACATTAAGGCACCACATTAACAGGAATCAAGATAGGAGAACTATATACATACCTCTATGCTCCACACAAGACCTTCATGATGTAGAGAGAGAATCAAAACCATCAACTTTCATACCAGAGTAATCCCAAGCTGTCGATGATACTATAGGGAAACTCCAAACTGGTAGATATTAACAGGTTCACTTACTGGCTAGCTAAACAATCATGAACTCCACTGAAAAAAAGGAAGAAAGGAATGGAAACACTTAACCTTCCTGCTATACTCAGAGAGTATAACAAAAATTAATGTTTCATTCCATTGTAACCTTGATAAGGAAGAAAAACCCACTAATAGCAAAAATGAGCAAAATTAAACCTGTAACATCCTCCTAAAAACTTGACTCATGTCTTAGGACAAGGATGCATGGAATGAAATAACCTAGAAAGTTCAGGGAAGGAAGGATGATAGGTGTCGTATGAGCAAATGTAACTTGTAAAGGGAGACTCACTAAACGCCAAAACAGGGATAATGAAACATGTATGACACTCCATACAAAGCTATAACACGCGCCGAGACAGAGGACATATGGGATATATCCAATCTTAAGAACAGGGAAGTAATGGACTTATGTGATAAAGACATGGATCATGTTCGAGAGCCATGCGCCAACTGCAAAAGCCATTTATGTCTAACTAAATGCCAAAAGAAGAGAAATTAATGGGACCTAGAGATAGAATTAATAGTTTTATCATAAAGTTTAAATCTAAGATAGAATTTATATCAAATTATAATCATAATATACCCTTTAGAATTATGAATTAAGTGAATAATTTGATAAATTCTATCATAAAGAATAATTAAATCTGCTTGAATTGAAAATTTAGCCCACATGCAATTTTTATGTCATTAGATTCAATTTTAAGCATGATTTACATTGGTAAAGGATGAAATTTTATTTTTAGGCCTCATTTTTTTAACATAAGCATGTGATTTTATTTTTATGTAGTTGTACAACCTGCAAATTTCTCTGATATTCGTTGTGATATCCCTGAACTTAAGGGAGATAACTATAAGGTCTGGAAGGAGAGAGTTATCCTTCATTTGGGGTGGATGGACATAGACAATGCTATTAGGGAAAATGAACCACCGGCACTCACTAATACCAGCACTGCAGCAGACATCACATTTTATGAACGATGGGAACGATCTAATCGCATAAGCATGATGTTCATTAAGACTAAAATTTCAGCTGATATTCGTGGTTTCGTTGATCAGCATGAAATGGTCTGAGACTTGCTAAAGGCCATTGATAATCAATTCATCACTTCAAACAAGGCACTAGCAAGCACCCTGATCATGAAGTTCTCATCCCTAATGCTCACCAGTGTGAAAGGTGTACGCGAACACATCATGCAAATGAGGGACATTGTGGCCCAATTGAAGAAACTCGAGGTTGAAATATCAGAGTCCTTCCTGGTGCACTACATCCTAAACACCCTTCCGCACCAATACGAACCCTTAAAAATCTCATACAACACACATAAGGATAAATGGTCAATTAATGAACTCATGACCATGTGTGTTCAAGAGGAAGGGAGACTGGTGATGGAACTGGGAGAAAGTATAATGCTGGCAATGCAAGGAAAGGGAAAATCTCAAGCCAATCATAAAGGGAAAGGTAAATTACCTCCCCAAGCCAATATCAAGAAGGATTCCAAGTGTTTCTTCTGTAAAAAGAAGAGACACATGAAGAAGGAATGCGCCGAATTTCAAAAATAGCTTGCGGACAAAGGTAATCTAATATCGTTTGTTTGTTATGAATATAATATGGTTAATGTCAATATTAACACCTGGTGGATTGATTCTGGATCAACAATTCATATTTTGAATTCCTTGCAGGGTTGGAAAACCTAAGGAAGCCAGTCAGAAGTGAGCAAAGCATCTTATCAGGGAACAAGATGGGCTCGCATATGGAAGCTATAGGAACATGCTATTTAACTTTAAGTAGTGGCTTTGTTTTAGAATTAGAAAAGACCTTTATGTTCCAAGTTTTTCTAGAAACTTGATTTTAGTTTCAAGGCTTGTACCTTTTGGATATTCATTTAACTTTTCAGAAACATCCTTCAGCTTATTTTATAAATCTGATTGTGTTGGGAATGGTATTTTGTTTAATGGTCTTTACTACATTAATTTACAAAACAATGTCACTTATGATTCAATGCATGTTCACACTGGCACTAAAAGATGTGTTATTAATGAAGATTTCTCTAAATTATGGCACTGAAGACTAGGTCATATCTCCATAGAAAGAATTAAAAGATTGGTAAATGAAGGGGTACTTAATACTCTAGATTTTACTGATTTTGAGACTTGTGTGGACTACATAAAAGAAAAGCAAACCAACAAGTCAAAGAAAAGTGCCAATAGGAGTTCGGACATATTAGAGATCATACATACTGATATATGTAGTCCAGACATGGACTCACATGGTTAGAGATACTTCATCTCTTTTATAGATGATTACTCACGATATAT
>APFE031186725.1:126688-162083 GCA_000404065.3 Pinus taeda
TGCCCCCTCGAAGAGGCTGAATTCTAAGGCGTTGATCTATCTTTTCTATCTTTTTTGAGCTGGTTTCATAACACACTTCCCCCCTGTAACAACCCTAGTGAAAATTCCATGTAATAAAAGTAAATAAAGGAAAAATAATAACCACAGATGATGGGACACTTATTCCAAGCTAAATGTTGGGAAAATCCTAGTGATGGGGATTACTTGTGATTGTTTAAGGCTATAGAAATTGGCAAAGGCAATGGCTAAGGCTTTGGAAGGGAAAAATGGAATTTTTGGCACATTTATTTATGAAAATAATGGAAATTAGGAGAAAAAGGAGGTGAAAGGTCACATGTTTCATGTGAGGAGGAAAATGAAGAAAATAGATGCCTCATTCATAAAAAAAGCTTCCGAGGATCAGTTGGTAAGCTTTTGTCATTTCAGTTTTGGAGATCTCTCATCATTCTCTCTCTCTCTCATACTCTTGGATACTTAGAGTTTTCTTGGAGAACTATTTCTGAGTGTGGCATACTTGGATTCTTGGAGCAAGAAGGAAAAGGAAGAGCAAGAAAGTGCAAGAGGGCATCAAGATCAGCAACTACATCAGATTTGCTTGCAGGTAATGATTTTCAAGTATGTTTATTTCAATAATTTTGGCATGTATGGCATATGTATATGGATTATTGGTTGTCATCTATCATTGGCATGGAGGATGGCCTAGAATGATAGTGGATTTCCTAGCCTTTCCATTTCTTGGATAGCCATGGTGATTGTGGGTTTAATTTCACTATTGTTTTTGGTTGTTTCTCATGTTTCCTTAGCTTGGGTTGAGTTATTAGTTCCTAGAAGCCCTGGTTGGACAAATGCTCTGGAAGCCTTGTAACAACGTAGCTTGAGTTACTAGTCCTGGAAGCCTTGGTTGGACAAACGCTCTAGAAGCCCTTGGTGGGCTGAGTTACAAGTCCTGGCATCCTTGGTTGAACAAACACTCTGGAAGCCCTTGGTGGGTTGAGTTACTAGTCCTAGATGCCTTGGTTGGACAAACACTATAGAAGACAAGCAGTAGTTGTGGGTTGAGTTACTATTCCTAGAAGCCTTGTTTGGAACAAATGCTCTAGAAGCCTTGGAAGTTTTGGATTGAGATCAATCTGATGATGGTTTGTGATGTCCGACCGTGAGGTGGAATCACTGTTTGATGGGTTGAGGTGGATGGCCTCTGGAAACCCTAGATGAGTTTTGATTGATGTGTTCTATAAGATCCCACATTCATGCTTGGAATATGGCACGAGGGTGAATGGATGAAGAGAGATTTGGCTCATCCATTCTATGGTCAGTTGGAATGTGGAAGTCCCATCTCAGGTTTGGATTTTTCATCATTAATGAAAGGTTATTTCTTCATGTATTTCTATGAGAATTTTGATGGATTATATGTGGTCTATATGGCTATAATTCATGAGTATTTATGTTTCTATTATGTTGTTTGTGTATGTGTTTTATGACAATAACCATATATGGATTTCACCATGTTTTTACTTGTAATTTAATGATCAATGTATCTATGACCTAATGGATGGAATGGCAGTTGATGTGTTGAGGCATCAATGGTTCTTAGCGATTCTCGGCTAAGTATGAGACCTTTATGCTCAGAATTGTTATTTACACCTGTAGATTACATATTCATGATATGTTTGATGAAATTCATGTCATGGCTAGTAGGGGTCCAGTCAAGGTCTTAAGCAAGTATTTGATTTAACACTGTCATTTCCATGTTATTTTATTGTTCTGAAGAGATGGTTCAATTCTGGTCAATGACCTGCAGTATGGGCCTAAAAAGGTGGCTCAAATCTTGGGGATGTTGGCATAAAACTGACAAATTTAGTCTTTGGTGTTAGGCCAGGCACTAACTCCATTAAGCAAAAACTGATTCGTGTATTATTCCATTAGGTAGGTATTTGTTATATACAACAGGGAGTGACTGTTCAGTTCATCTCTCGATGACTGTTCACATTTCTAATTTAATTATTTACATAAATTCACCCAATCATGAGGATTAGGTGTCAACATTCCCCCCCTTAATCTGAAGGGATGTTGGTGAGTCCAAGCATCGTTCTAAATCATTCAAGCTTTTCTCTTCCAAGCGCTTTGGTGAAGATGTCTGCAATTTGCTTATTTGTGGAACGATGATGGAGATGGATTGCTTTGGCCTCAACATGATGTCGAATCAGATAATATTTAGTATTGATGTGCTTTGTTCGATCATGGAACTTTTGGTTCTTGGCCAACTTTATTGCAGAGGTATTGTCAATCATGAGTGGAGTTGATTGTACTTGTTTTACCTGCAAATCTTCAAGAATTTTCCTGAGCCACATAGTTTATTTTGTTACTTCAGCTGCTGCCACGTATTCTGCTTCTGTTGTGGAATCTGCTGGAACTAATTGTTTGCGTGATCTCCAGGAGACAACTCCTGATCCAAGACTCATAGTATATCCTAAAGTTGATACCCCAGTTTCTTTGTCTCCATCGAAGTCTGAATCAGAGTATCCAATCAAGCTAAAGTTTTCCACCTGTGTATACTTGATTCCAAAGTCTTGAGTTCCCTTCAAGTACCTTAGAACTCTTTTTGCAGCAGACCAATGTCCCTCACAAGGCTTTTGCATAAACCTAGAGAGGATTCCAACAGCAAACAAAATGTCTAGTCTGGTAGTAGTTAGGTAGTTGAGACTTCCTACAAGTTGTCTATACTTTGTTGCATCCTCAAATTCTTTTCCTTCAATGGATGTGAGCTTTAAGTTTTGTTCCATTGGAGTAGTATGAGGATTGCATTCTGTCATGCCAAACCTGTTCAACAGATCTCCAATGTACTTTTTTTGAGAAAGAAATATGGAATTCAGATGTTGAGTTACTTCAATACCAAGATAGTAATGAACATAGCCCAAATCAGTCATTTCAAAACTTTTCCCTAATTCCTTCTTTATGGATGCAATGTAGCTTTCATTGTTCCCTATCATCAAAAGATCATCTACATATACCACAAGATATACAATTTTTTTGCCAACTTTCTTGACAAATAAAGTTGCATCATCAAAATCATAATGTTTGAAATTGAGTTTCAGAAGATGCTCAGTTAGCTTTTCATACTAGGGTCGTGGTGCTTGTTTAAGGCCATACAAGGATTTCACAAGTTTGCATACTTTATGTTCATGTCCTTTCACAACAAATCCTTCAGGCTGGGACATAAAAACATTCTCTTTTAGATCTGCATTCAAGAAAGTAATTTTTACATCCATTTGATGGACTTTCCAACCGTTTGGAGCTGCTAGGGCAAAGAGTGTCCAGATGGTAGCCCATTTTGCTGTGGGGGCAAAAGTATCCTCATAATCAACCCCTTCCTTTTGTGCAAAACCTTTTGCCACAAGCCTAGCTTTGTGCTTGTCAAGTGAGCGATCAACTTTATACTTGTTCTTTTAGACCCACTTGTAGCCAATTGGTTTGGTTCCTAATGGAGGATCAACAAACTTCCAAGTGCCATTCTTTATGAGGGAATCATACTCGTTTTGCATCGCTTCTTTCCATTCATCATGAGAAGCAGCTTCCTTAAAGGAAGTTGGTTAAAAATCTGTATACAAATTCAATTCATAATCATAAGAAACATCCATGTCAACAGGTGAATTAGAGTCATCTACATCACCTCCATTTTGTTAGTTTGAATTTCCAATTCCTGACTTTCCAACCTCATCAGGATGAACACTTTCAAGTTTCTTTGTTAGCCACTTTGGAGGACCTTTCTCAAATGGTCCAAGCTGCTCTGTTGATTGAGTTGGGACTAAATCAAGATTGAGTCTCCCAATTCTATCAATCACATCACTTAAAGCATCATTCGTTGTTGGAGTTTCATGCTGGGGAGAGAGTGCTTCAGAAGAAGATTCCACATGTTGTTCTAGTATAGGAATCCCCTCTTCGGGATCTGATTATCGAATTCTTGAATGATTTTGCATTCGCGAATCTATCCAAGCGATCAAGTTGTCGCTCAACAACATTGTCAGTTTTGGATGATTCGAGAAAAATTACATCTCTAGATACAACAAACTTTTTATTGACTTGATCATATAGACGGTATGCTTTGGAGGTGTTTGAATACCCCAGGAAGATACACTTACGATTTCTTGCACCAAGTTTATTTCTATGTACCTTTGTATCAAGGCATAACAGGTGGAAGTAAATACCCTGAGATGCTTTACCGAAGGAATGTGCCCATACCACATTTCATAGGGAGTATTGTTTCTGATAGCATTAGATGGACATCTATTCTTTATATATGCAACACATAGAACAACATGAGCCCAAAACATTATTTTTACATTTTTGAATAAGAGCATGGAGTGTACCATATTTAAGATTTTCCTATTCATTCTTTCAGCTACACCATTCTGTTGGGGATTATAAGGCACAATTGTTTGATGTTTGATCCCATGTTGGCAAAGATAGTTTTCAAATTCATTTGATGTGTATTCTTTTCCATTATTAGTGCGAATAGACCCAATATGAGATTGTGCATCATTTTCATTCCATTTATGAAAGTCTTTGAATGTTTGAAAAGCATTAGATTTGTTCTTCAATAAATAAACCCAACACATTCTGGTGTAGTCATCAATAAATGTCATCATATATTTATTTCCATTTGCGGAAGGAACAGGCGTTGGAGCACATAAATCTGAATGAATGAGTTCAAGTTTTCTATGTGCTCTTGAATGTGAATCATGAAAAGACTGTTTTCTATGCTTTCCTAGAATGCAAGCATCACATTGCTTAAATTTATTAGGAATTGTAGGCAAACCAGCAACACCATTTTTCTTCAACAAGCCGAGGCTGTCATAGTTCAAATGTCCAAATCTAGCACGCCATAATAAACTTGATGGAAGTGTACCTTCTTCATAATCAGAATTGTATGAGAAATGTTGTGCTTGAGCAGAGGTACCTTGCAGCTTGAGAAGCCTTCCTTCTTATATTCCTTTCATGACAAGTGAGTGGTCAGATGCTTTTCTCACCTCAAGCTTGCCATCAAACATATGAAAGGAGTGACCTTGCTGGTGGATGTGGACCAAGGACAACAAGTTTCTCTTCAGCTGTGGGAGATATAAAACATGATGCTAAAGAAAGTCTGGAAGACTAGGCAATTTGAGCATGATTGTGCCAAGCCCCAATGGCTTAATTTTTGATTGGTCTGCAAAGTATACTGCTCCAACAACATTGTCAGTAAATTCTTCAAAAAAACTTTTCTATGAGTCATGTGGCAAGTTGCTCCTGAATCAAGCAACCAATCATTTTTCCAAGAAGCAAGTGGAGCATTAAATAAATCTTCATTTACTCCGATATTACATTGTGCCACAACATAATGAGCGGATTCAAGTGATTTACCTTTGTCTGTGTCATTAGTTTTACCTTTCTATTGGTTTCTTTGGTGCTCAATTTTGTCCCAAGGTAACTTGCATGTAGAGGAATCATGTGATCCATTTCTTTTGTAGCGTATGCAGTGAAAATATGAATTTTCTCCTTGAGAGTGTTTGCCCCCTCTTGCCTCTGAAATATCTTCCTCTTCCTCTTCGACCACCTCTTCCTCTAGAAGAATATTGAGCAAGATTATTTTCTTTATGAGCAAGGCACACAACCTCTTCAGAAGATTCATGGGCTATCTTCTTTCCAAAAGCTTTCTCTCTTTCAACATTTTTTTTCACAAGAGAGTCAAAGGTAATATCTTTGATATTTCCATTTACTTGCAATAACTCAAGATAATTGGAGTAAGTTGGATAAATTGCCTTGAGAAATTTGATAAGAGGAATATCCAATTCAACCTTAGTGGCTTTGATATCATGCATAAATTTTACTTTGGATGCAAGAGCAAGAGGATCATTATTTTTCAATTCAAGAGTGAAGAGTTTAATCACGAGTTGAACAACTTCAAGTGCAAAATGTGAGACCTAGAGTTCTTTCAGCTTTTGTAAGGCTTCGAAAGAAGTTGAAAATGGCGAAATATGGCAGCTCACCTCTTTACTTACAGATGTTGCAATTAATGCATAGGTTTTGTTGTTCTTATTTTCCCAAATGGTGAGCTCTTTGTCTAAGGTAGGTTGTTCTGGCTCTTTGTTTCCGTCTCCAATACACACTCTTTTCCACAACTCATTGAAAATGAGGGTGTGTTTTATCATCTGGGACCACTCAGGATAGTTCTCCTTGCTAGTGAGAACTATTCCCACAATATATATGATTGAATGCATACTATAAAAAAAACTTCTATTGGCAAAAATGTGTTGAATGCTTAATATTGTGACGAGGGGAGGAGATGGCGTTGTTATATTATACGAACCAGTGGCAGAGGACTATGGTATGCTGGATTATACCACAATTATATTAAAAAACGCAGTGGCACTACAATGATATCAAGCGATATATATATGGGTGGTATCTCAATGTAATAAATGGGAGTGGAAGTGTATTAAATGGAGCTGGTATTAAAAAAATGGGAGTGGAGGTGTGAGATACGACGCATGATCCAATGTATAACCAACGAGATTCAACATATAACCAACAATGATAATCGGTGGAAGGTTATATTATGGGATATGAGGCACGAATACCATGCACTATTATATTGCAGAATATGGATGTGGAGTTGAAAATGTATGGGAGGAGAATGCGCTCTGATATGGAGGTAAAGGAAGAGAATGTGCTCTGATATGGAGGTTTTGTATGAGATAAATGATACTAGTTGTATATCGTGCAGAGTATGGGATAAACGATACCAGTTGTATATCATTTGGAGTATGGGATGAACCCCGCGACCACAGTCAACGCAGCAGAGAGGTAATACAAGCCTGTTCAAAACAGTAACACACCAGCATATCATTCCAGCGTATCACAAACATAGTCACCTTCATGCTTGCACCATTCTATCAATTAGGAACAAAATGAAATCTAGGCTTGCCACTCTTCCACTTCGGCGCTCTCCCAAAACAACGAAGACAACCCTTCACCAACCACTCTTCGAGTTCTCTTCTTCTTGGTTTTACCATTGCTGGAATGCTCTCCTCGCTTCCACCTGTGATTGACCCGGCATCTCACACCTTGAGTAGTAGAGGATGCTACGACTGGTGGCTTCCAATGACAAATCCTCTGTTTCTACGGTTACCGAAGAAAATACAATCCTACGATATGTGTGTACAATCCTACGAATCCCAACATCTAGAATATCTGGACGTTGCTAGAGGCATTGGAGGATTTGTCAGTCGGTATTACGTTTGACAGAAAACTCAGCACATGCAAGGAAGATTATATGTCAGAGTAGAGCAGCGTATCATATGCAGGTGAATATGAATAAAAAACGGTCAGAGAAGAGCAGAGGAGTAGCGCTCTATATGCAAGGCAGAACATAGCTAGAATAGGGAGTTACAAAGCAGAGGGAAGCCAAAAAAGGTGTTGGCTCTGATACCATGTCAGACCAGGAAGTGAATCTTCAAAACAATTCGTTGATTTCATTTAGGTTGGTGTTTATTATATACATGAGGGAGAGACTGTTCATTTCATCTCCCGGTGACTGTTCATATTCTCTATTATTATTTACATCAATTTCAGTTATTCACCCAATCCTTATGATTAGGTGTCAACATATGTTGTACCAAAGAAGTCTCGAGAATGTAATCCAAGCGGGGAGGTTTCACGTCTACAAGTCTTATGGTCCAATCTTGGGTAAAAATATGTATGCCTAAAAGTTGTTCCAAGCACAATCTAGAGTAGGACTAATCCAGTGTGATCCCAAGAAAGACTATGTATGCCTAAAAGTTGCTCCAAGCATAATCCCAAGCAAGACTAATTCTGAGAAACATTATATGCTTGAGATTTTCTCCAAATACAATTTCTTCAGCGGAAAAAAAATATCTTATATAAAAAAAATCTAAACATACAACCAAAAAAAATTTGACCAGCTTGAGAAGAATGGCCATGTGGCCATGTAATAATTTTCTTATTATATGTTATGAATTAGAATTAGATTTGTGTTATTTAAATCCATTGAAATTGGCAAGTTTTATAGTCATTGTTCTAGATGTTTTTTTATTATTTCTTCCTTTTTATCTTCCAATAAAAATCGTTGCAGGTACTGAATTAACAACCACCCACAATTGGCATTCAACCTTGCCAATAAATTCGAAAGAATCTTATCATTGAAATAGATAGTTGAATGTGGTGAATTAACAACTCTATGATATTCAACCTTGCTAATAAATTCGAAAGAAGCTATAATTTAAAGTTTTTAAAATTGTCATAAAGTCAACGCTTATTTTACAAAGATATGTTGGTGTGTTGTTAAAATAAAAATAAAAATAATGTTAATGATAAAAAAATAATATGATATAAAGTAATTAGAAGTAAAAAAATTGTAGAAATTGAGGCTTCTGTGATCCATCATATTTATAAGAAGATTTCGGTAAATGTCTTACCTAATGTGATTTACACCTAAATCTTCTTATAAAAAAGTAAAAAAAAATGTGTGAGTAAAATTGCTAAATCTTATGCTTTTTTAAAATATTTCACTAATAAATTTAAATAAATTATTTGAAAATCTATGTTAACTAATTTATATTGATATCAACTTCATATACATATATAGAGAAAATAAAAAATTATTAAAATTAAATATTTTAATGTTGTATATAAAAAAATTCAATGTGCACATATAGAAAAAAATTATTAAAATGAAATATTTTAATGTTATATATAAAAAAATATTCAATGTGGGTTATCAATAGAGTATTTTAATACGAATTAATATTGACATATACTTAAAATTATGTCAATAATAAAAATATATATGTAAAGTATTTTAATGTCAATTGTGCATATATTATATAACATCTTAAAAGAATTATATAAAGACCATCTTCTTTTTATAGTTAAAACGTATATTTGGTCCTATATATATTCTATATAGTATCGAAAAATACAATTTTAATAATAAAAATAACATATTGTAGTTTACACTCTAAAGAAATTTGTACATGAAGAAATTTGATCCTTTTAAGCTCAGGATCTGTACTTGAGTTGGATCTATGCTGGTTTAACAAATTTATTTGTTTCTAAGTTTTAGAGTTTTTTTACATATCTTTTTGTTAAATTTGCTTAGAATTTGATATGGATCACAAATTTGAAGGGATATTTTCTAGTCAAATTTACCTAGAATGTGAAGGTTTATTAGAATTGTAAATATAAGTTGTGAACTCTCCAAAATTCTAATGCTTAATTAATTTTCAAAATATTAAATCCATATATATTAAACTATAAAACATTACAATTTAATAAAAAAATGTTTCTCTAAATAATACTCACAACTTCAAAATTTATTGTTTTTCAAAACGTTAAATCTATATAGTAAAAAAAAACACATATTAAACAATAAAAAATCACAATGGAATGAAAAATGGTTTTCTAAAACTTAAAACTTATATAACACATATTAAACAATAAAAAATCATAATTATTAAACAATAAAAAATCACAATTGAATGAAAAATGGTTTTCTAAAACTTAAAACTTATAATAATTACGGATAAGAATTTTTTCCTTTCACTGAATCAATGCCAAGAACTAAATCAAGATCATGATAAGAATTAAATCTTGGTTGAAAAATAAATATATATTTATATCAATTCCGAGAATATCTTAAAATTTGATGGTAAAAAAATTAATTATTTAACCTATGCTGACTGAAATTCTGAAGTATTCCCACAATCACCTAACCATTAGGATTCTGAGATATTCCCACAATCACAGTGAGCAATATTACAGACCACTCATAATAAATTAATAATTGAGCACTGGACCTGAACAAATATGATTAATAGCTGCAATATTACAGACCTCCGATTATCATAAATTAATAATTAGGCACTGGAAGAAATATGCTTAATAGCTCATTGTATGAAAAAAGCCAAGGACGGACTGCAGAGCTGAATAGCCAACTTACAGAGCCGATGAATGTTGAGACCATCAAGATACCAAAATGGTGCAGCTATTATGGTTTTGCATGGATGATTTTTCGGAGGTTTTCTCAGACATGATAATCCTGCAAAGAATAACGAAATCCTTAATTATGGAATGGGTGTCCTCCGCCAAATTTAGAGTCGTATGAAGTCATCGTTTGAAAATATTTCACATGCGAATGTATATAGAGAAAAACCCCAATTGACTTCACACAAAATATAGGTTTAACGACTTCATGTTTCCAATTTAAATTTGAGTAGCTAGTGAAATGGAGGGGAAAATTTATTATAATTTAATTGTGGTTATTGTTAGTTAGGGATAATTGACATTACTATTATTTAAGGAAAATTAAGTTTTTTTAGATGATCGAGATAAATAACTAATCAATCGTTATTTTGTTATAATTTTTTTATTTTTAACATTAAGCTTTCTAGAGTTTGTTTGTGTTTTTTTAATAATTTTTATCAACTGTTTTATTAATTAATATTTTATATTATAAAATAAACTCAAAAGTACATGGTTGTTATATTTATCTAGTGAAATATTTCTTTGTCATTTTCTTGAGATATAAAGATACACATAGACCAGAAGTAACCTCGAATCCAAAAAGAAGTCATAATACTAAACCGAGATTACAAATAATTACAAAATTCTTTCTTGTTCAGTTGGCCTACTCAGATATAACACAGAACTAAAAAGTTAACAAGCATATGCATCATTTAGATTTAGAAGAAGATGTGGGAGCAAAGTCGCTGGCACTCGATCTCGGAGGTGCAACGTTGTCAGAGTCACATTGTATGTGTCTCTCTGCATGGGCCCACCTTGCATCCAACCTGTCCAAGGCAAGTTGTTTGTTCCTCAACATCCTCTTGATGTCCTCTAAAGAATCAAACACATTGTACATTTCAACATATTTATCCTTCAAGACCAAGTTGTAACACCCCACCCCACATTTACTCGCTTTTACAAGCTCTTCAGGCTAAACATAAGCTGAAAGTTACTATGCATAACTCGACATCCAAGTTTCAATTATGGAAGTGGGGCCTAATTTCTTGAAACTTTACTGCAACCTCCCAGGGACACCTAATCACCCAGATGTCAAAAAACAACCATTGGTGATCCTTCCCTGAGTTGAAACTTTCTTTTCCCTAGCTTTATAGCCTAGTTGCACACATCTCAAGCTGTGCATGTGGTTAGAAGGCTCCAACTGCATGCATAAGGTGCCTTCCTTGTGGCTACAACGGAAATTCCCCAATTTTGTGGATGCGACCAGAAGCCCTGTTCCAAATTTTTTGGCTAGTCTTATGGACACTACCCAAATCCACCAAGAACTTTTCAGAACCCTACCATCCAGCTACTAGAACCTCCATAATCAATTTTCAGGATCTAATCATACACATATTTAAAAAACACACAATATTCGTTTATGCAAACACTTTGTAGGAAAAACACCTGTAGCTCATAAATGCATATATGTTGACTGATTCAATAAGTTCATCAGAGAATCATCAAGAACACTTGTTTCCCTCTGTTACTAGTTGTGACAACATACATTAGCTCATGCATTTATATAAGATAACTAAGAGCCCTTCAAACCATGGAATGGACCCATAACAAGATCAAATCATGTAATGAGAAATATACTATGCATGTAACCAACATTTAACCAGAATAGAACCATGACAAACCAATCATAAAATCGTACATAAAATCATAACTTGGGTTCATTAATCTCAATAAGAATCAACACATAATAACATATGAAAATGTCAACCAAGTCAAGGGCTTCCATGTACCACCCGACCGTAGATTGAACTGAATCAAAAATTTCTTTTAGAAAATCACCCTTGTGTCATATTCCAAGCATGAATATGGGATCTCATGGGATAAACCAAATACAACCAAATAGGGTCTCTAGAGTTTAAACCACCTCCACCCTCAAGCCATAGTGATCTCACCTAAACGTTCCATAGATTGCCAAACCAACACAAAATTGGATGCTTCAAAATTTCTTCACCATACTGAGATGAATTTTCCTTTCTCCACCCACCTGTCAAGGGATTCCTGGAGAAAACTATCTCCACCCCTAACACTTGGGATTTTCCTGAGACCACCTCACCCGAATATAAAATATTGTAGCAATCGAAAGCTCAACCAAGAATGAATCCCAACACACAATGGCCATCCAAAAAATGGCAAGCTAAATCTGAACACACTGTCAATCTAGACAATCCCATGCCAATGACAACAAAATAATCATGTAAACCAAATGCATGCACCATGCATTCAAATTTCAGCAAGGAAATCACACATGCAACTTGTTACCTACAAAATTCTTCTGTTGTATTTTCTCTTCCAATCTGCTTCTTGTGCTTCCTTGCTTTCCTTTGCTTGTCCTTTGCTTGCTTGCTTGTTTGTGTCCAAGTGTTCTCCTCTTGTTGTAGCGTTCTCTCTCTCTTTCCCTCCCAAAAGTGCCAAGAGTGATCAAGAGTAACTAAGATTAGCCAAGAGAGTCATAGAATGTTCTCCCTCTCCTTTTATTTTATTTTCATTTTCCTTTCCTTCAATCTCCTTCATTTTCCCTGCATGCATATTCTTGTCTCTTCATCTTCCTTTTCTCTTTTTTTCCCCTTTATTTCTTGAATTAATTATCATTTATTGCCCTTTGTATTTTCCCAATGCCAATGCCAATGTCAATTTCCATACCCAATAAGTAATTAACCACAAGTGGATACCAATGTAATGTTTTTTCCCTCATTCAACTTGGAATATATGCCATGTTGTAGCTTGTTTTACTTTTCTTTGTGTTCAAAAGAATTTTTATTTATTAAAAAAAAAAATCAAAAGGCAAAGAATTTTTGATCTTGAATTTTGATTAGTGTATGATGATGGATTAAGCTACACTAATTAAATCCTAATGCAGACTTAAGCTTAAAGTAGGTGGGTCCCTATATATTAAAGTTAACAACACCAAAGTTGGAGATGTTAAATATCGATTATATTCTCAGGCGCAATGGAGAATGTAAGTGGGACCCATTGGATGGAGAAAATCTGACAAAGCTACATGCCCGAAGGTTAGCTCTCTAAGTGCCCCCATAAAGACTTTTCAAGATCTTCTTTGACCGCAGATCAATGGTTCATAATGATTACAGGGGGAATCCATCGAGTTTCCTCCGTATATGACCCTGCCCCTGTATTGCATTAGCAAGCGAGTGCAATTACGATCTAGTAGTTCTATCACTGCTTTGTCACCACTTGTCATCATACTCCTCTGCGATCTCATCGTACACATCATCCGCGAGCTCAACAACCATCTTGTCACCATGTCATCATTCAAATTTCCCACATTTGCATTTAATTATGTTTTTTCCACCCTTTGTTCCTTTTCACCTATACAATCTCGTTTCTTTACTCATTTCATCTACCATTGTCCTTTGCTCTTGCTTCCGTGGATCTAATTATACAAGTTATAGCTCCAATCAGAATTACTTGCCACTACTCAAGTCTTCGTGCAAAATCTCTAAGCTTCCAAGATTATCAAAACACCAAAGAAAATCGTCTTAGCAGGTTCTTCTTCCCATATTCTATTGATGGACACTGAAGCATATATATTTGACCCAGTTTGCTCAATTAATTACATAGAAATTTACCAGCATGTTCTTCTTAACCAAGCCGAGTCTCTTGTATATGTTGCCACTCTAAGGTTAGGTGTTTTAGCTGCCATGATTCCTCAAACCCATGTGTTCTCAAAATTTATATATTGGCTGGTCTCTGCCCTCTATCCTCAAAAATGTTTTGTCATGAACACATTAAGTGAAAAATATTTTTCAGTCGTCTTCTTTTTTGATTCAACAAGCATTATGTTTTCCTTCCTCAAGTTCTTACACTCCTTTCTCAGAAGAAACATTGTTTTATACTTTTCAAGACTTGTCTACCTCTAATTATGCTCAATTGACTTTCTTTTTAATCTCTTCTGAGATGCATTTTCCCATGGAGCTTACTCATTTTCCTTTGGATACTTTTGTTGAGGAGGTTAGACATATTCTTCAAATTTGGGCCAAAATCTTAGGAAGGGAAGATACAAATATTATTGACAAGGCTATCTTAGGGATGTTCACTCTCATGATGAGCCCTGAAATAGTTTTTGGCATACCTTATTTCTGGGAGAAAATGGTTAATTCTGAATTGACAAACCTTTCACTCACTAGATGTTTCAAATTCCCTTCTCTAATTACTTATCTCTTCTTGTATACTCATGTTGAAAGATTCATGCACCTGGAATTGAATATCATGGAACCTCACAAGAACAATTATAAACAACTCTCCTTCACCTTGCATATTACTAAAGGCTCAGTATTTCCTACAACTCAGTAAGGATGTTAAAGTAGGCGATTGGTTTCTATTTGAAGATTATGCAGAAATTAGATTATATGGCGCAAAAGTTGCCTCCTACAAGCTGCCTAAATTTGTGCCTATGATATTGTTTTCATTGGATTTAATCAGACAGAGTTTGAATGTTGATCAAGTACATTTTTTCCCATCAAAAAAAGGGCACCTATTTAGATTACTGAAGATAGTGGAAACTTTTGTTGTAAATAACAGGGAATCTATAAGAGAAGCACAAAGTTTTTTTGAAGCTATGAATTTTCAATTAGGTGAGAAATGGGCATATGACCCTCACCATATCATTTCAAACAGGAAAGTGGAAAATGCTTATGCTCCCTATGTACATGAAGCTCAACTAGATATCGAGAAACTAACAAATGGAGGACATGTCAGGAGGGGTGGAAATTTAAACTCCTCATCAAAGTGAGAAGAATTTAAAGAGAGGTGGTGAAGATTCCATTGACTTGGAAGAGGAAACGGATAGAAGTACTAAAAGAATTAAGCTATTTGAGGGAGGAAATTCATCATCTATTTTAGGTTTCCAATTACAATTAGGAGAGGTTATTTGTACACCATCTTCTCTGGTTCCAGAAGAGACTGGACAAAGCTTTGTTTCAATGATAAAGCAGTTGTACTCTCAAATTGAAGAAAAGAATAAGAAGGTTAAAGAAAGCATGGAATCCAAGTTGGAGGCTCAATTTATCTTAGATTATCAAACTAGATTACTTTCTACTATGGATTTGGAGAGAAATAATCTCAAACTAGCTTTCTCTCATCCTTCTGCTTTGACTGTGTCTTCTTCATTAGGTTTTAAGACTATCAATTTGATAGTAGATGCTAGAGAAATCCCATTGCTTGATAAAATCAACTTGCATAGGTAGACTAGTGAATTAATTTACAGTGATTTGAAAAAGACTTGTTTGGCTGCGAGAAGGGCTGAGACTATAGTAGAGAAAGTGGTTAATCAATTAAAATTAGAAAAATAAAATTCTAGAGCTTTAACCACTCAAAATGAAGAATTAAAGAAATTGATTTTTAAGATTGGGGTTAATCCATAGGATAGAAGTGATGTTCAAAGTTGTTGCAGGGAGCTAAGACAAAAATTCCAGGTGTTGAGGAAGAACTTGAAGATGCCCTCCATAGAGCATCCAATGGCTTTAGAAGTAGCACAGTTAGAAAAATAAAAAGAAGCATTGAATGATGAACTTGTGCAGAGGAATGATGAAAACACGACGATGAAGGAAATCAATTCTATTTTGCAACATAAAATTGATTCTCATGTTTGTACTACTGTAGTACAAGAAGATTCTGAAGACCCGACTGATAAATTAACTAGAGTCACAATTGAGCTGCAGATCTCTAAGAATGAGATAAAGAAAATTCAAAGGGATTATGAAAGTGCCTTAAAGATTATAAAAACCATTGACAGAGACTTGGAAATGTCCAAGGAGAATGTTGATAAGTACATAAATGATTTTCAAGTTGTTTCTCAAGAAATTAAAGATTTGAAAGAAAAGGTAAAGGGAAATATGTCCCTTATTCAGGCTAGATAAATTTTGTGGAATGATATCATCCATATTGTGAGGAACATATGGGAATCATTATCTATAGTAGAAGAAGAGAAGATCGTTATCAAAAACCTAGAAATCTTCATCACTGCTAATAAACAAAAATTACAGTAGTGAATTTAGTTTCCAAAGAAAATTATTGATTTACTTAACTCAAGATCTTCACAGCAGTTAAGAGAATTAGGAGTTGAAGATAGGACTGAGTATGGTTTAGAGATTAATAGAATGATTGCGAAGAAACTGTATAGGAAGACGGCATAAGCAAAATTAACAGAGGTAAAACAAGTTGTAATGAGGTTCAATACTGATTTTGATAACAGAGCAAAAGCAGGCTTGCCTTCATGTTGGGACCAACAAGGAGATCTATTACCATGGGAGAGTTTTGAAACCATTAGAGGCATTTTGAAGTATAAAATGGGCCTCCTAAGAAAAATGTACAACCAAAATAAACTTTATAAGGACCAATAGGATTCAATATGACAATGTCAACCATGGGGGATGACTCATCATTTTTGGAGTAAAAAAATAGAAAATAATAAAATAATAAAATAATAAAGTTATTTTTTCAACTCGTATTTTCAACGTATCTCCCTAATGTTTTACTCAAATTTCAAGCGGGAGTACTCGTTGGATGAAAATTTTAATTCTTCATCCAAATAGTACCCATGTTGCATATTTTTGATGGACCTTGCTACACGAAAAATGAGAAATAAATGAAAAAAATGTGATTGCAATCATGCTTTTCATGTATTTCTCATTTTTCGCGTAGAAGGGTCAATCGAATGTATGCAACATGGGTAATACTTGGATGAGGAAACAAATTTTGCATCCAACGAGTGTTCTCGCTCGAAATTTGAGTAATATCATAAGGAGATAAGTTGAAAATATGAGTTGAAAAATAGTTTTTTTCCTTTTTCCACCTAAAATTTGATGATGTAATCTAATATTATTTTATTATTTCCACTATTATTTTTATGATTTCCTTAGGAGGCCCATTTTAAAATTTAGAATTCCCCTAATGCTAGCTGGTAGAATCTAAGAGAAAAATTGGTTCAACTCTTGAAAGAACAACAATGTTGAAGGGAGCAAAAATTTTCAATTACTTACATAAGGATTTCCATATTTTATGGTTTATGAGAACTATCTTTATGGACAAACCTACATACAACAGAATCACTAACTTCAAAATGGCACATAAAAAGTTTGCTAAGAGTCCCATTTCAGATACAACCATCTGGAAAAAGTGCAGAGAATTGATGTCACCGACAGCAGTAAGTGCAAAAGTTGGACCTTCATCCGCATCAGAGTCTCAGGTTACCAAATTAAGTAGTGCCACCTGTCATGCAACGATTTTCTTTTTAGATATTTTTGAAATGATGTATTTAGTTTTCTGTTTTTAAAATGTAATGTTTGAAAGAACTATTAATTCCAAAGTAGTTTAGGATGTTAGCAGTTTTGGTAATTGACAGTGTCTTAACTGTCCTTTGAAATTTTGTATAAAATGAATTCATAAAGAGAAGCGAGAGTTCCGAGTTTTGACCTCAGAAGCAAAAACTACTTATATCTTTCAATCTTCATGTGGATTTGAATAAAGAATTCGAAGTGATTCCAAACATTTGTTGAGTACAAAAAAAAAATTCCCGTTATTTCCATTTTATGTTTTTCTTCATAGAAGAGATTAATGAAGTTGATGGCCTTTAATTTTACAGTTCTGCAAATTAGTTTCTTGTGAATTAAAGTTAAAAGTACTTTAATAATGTGCTCCTCTTTTCTATTTATCATTTCATATTAACTACATATTTCCTCTAAAGTTGAAAACAAAGATTTTGCATTAAGCAGCCTATGTTGAAGACTTTCCACTATCTTTTTTCATTACACTTTCATTAAAATTGTGTTCAGCATCGGAAGGCCACTTTGAATGATTGCTTTTCACATAGAAGATAAAGATGCAATGTATTTATGATTATAATTTTTGGGTTTTTAAATATCGGGACAACCAACTTATTTTATCACAAATTTCAATAAATGTCTTGGGCACTGACCTCTCCTCAGCTAGAGGTTGTCTTCCAAGGTACAACATTTTTTTGCGTTGTTGCCGAGGAATGGAGACACGAAGTTATTTTTCCCTGATTTTTTCTTTCTAGTCATTTCTTTGTCTAGTGAGAAAAGAAAGTGCTTAGGCAGAGTCTCTCACCAAGAAACAATCTTGGCTCCGAAAAAGTCCCACACAAGGTCTTATACCTCATAGCAAAAAGCTCCTATCCTTTCTGATTCAGAAAAAAATAATTTATTGTAGAGTTTGGGAGCCAAAATCCCCAGAAACCCCAAACCCTACCTTGTCTGCTCCTGGTACTAGTTCTACTCCACAATTTCTTAGGAATTTTCATTCATAAGAAGTTGTGAAAAATATTGACTTTTCTCAAGAAAGCTTGTCTTTCCCTCATATTATTTTTTCAGAACCCACATTGGAAGGAGAATCATTTGAGTCATTGTCCTTTTTTTTTTCCCAGAAATCAAAGGGATTAAAAAAAAATGATTTTTCAGTTTCACATCAAATTGTTTCTATTGTCAGTCAACCAGTTCTTATTTATGTTATCCCACCTCAATAATTTGTATTTTAGGAAGGAAGTTCCTCTATTCCCCTCTCAAATTCAAATAGGGCTATCCCAACTTTTCTTTTGAACAAATATTCACCTTTAAATCTTCCTCAGCCAATGAATGCTATGCCCCAAGATTATCTAAAAGTATTGCCTAGTTTTATAGGGGAAGATGAAGTAATAACATAAAAACATATTGCTTCTTTTTGGCATTTGTTGAGAATTTAAATGTTGAATATCTAGATGTAGTGATGAGATTATTTGTCCAGTCACTAGATGGGGAAGCAAGGAAGTGGTTCAAAACACTTCCTGCTAATTCTATAAATACTTGGGAGGAATTAGAGAATGTTTTTACACAAAGATGGGGTGAATGGGGTGAAAAGAAAGATCATGATTATTTCTTAACTGAATTGAATGAAATTAAAAGAAAACCAGAATATGTAAATGAATTCATTAAGAGATTTAATAAGTTGTATAATAGTTTTCTAGTAGAAATAAATCCACCACTTGCAGGATAAAAAGTGGTGTTTGCAAGGGCACTTGAATCTAACTTTAGTTTTACCTTGAGGGAGAGGAGGTCTCTAACTTTAAACCAAATCCAGACTGATGCACTGGAAATTGAGGAAAATATCTCTGTTGAAGATAAGGGTAAAGGAAAAGAAGTGAAGGTTGTTAGCGAGTCTAAAGATTCTCATGAACAAAAGCTTGATGAAATGACAAAAGTCATTAGGAATTTGTCCAAAAAATTGGTGAAGATGGAATTAGAAGGCAAAATCCCACCAAGACAGATTCAACAGGGTCAAAACAAAAGTTTTAATCCTCAATTTAGGAGGCACCCACTGCAAATTATGAAAAGGGATAAAAAGGACCAAGATCAAATACAACCACCTCTGTATCTTCAAGATGAACTAGAGGAAGTAGCGGAAGAAACTCTTAAAGAACAAGAAAATCAGATTTCTACATTGTATGATGAAGAGGGAGGAGTCATAAGGGAAGATTCAAATTTGGGTCATCATGTCTCTTTGGATGATGAAAAAATTGAAGAATATTGTAAGAAGTTTACAGATTTTATGCAAGAAAAGTTTCATAAAAAATATGATCTTAGATCTAGAAAGAGATCAAGACTCCAAGACGTTGTAGAGCAACAAAAATATCGGACGTCTCAACAACAATCTCCAAGATAAGTTGATAAAGGAAAGAAGCAAATCAATATAGTCCCAATAGGTACAACTCAGCAAGGAGAAAGTTCTAACAACAAACAAGATTCAAGGGTGTTGCACAAATCTATTCAACAACCTGTTGTTAGTTCACAAAAGGTGCCAAGTCATAACTTAAATGAAGAGGAACAATTGGAAACAGTGAGAGAAGGTCATTCTTTTAATTTATTAAAAGAACTAGAAAAACTAAAGGTTCCAATTCCTATAACCGAGCTAGTGAAAACTCCTATTTATAAAAGCAAGTACCTGAATTTATAAATATTTCACAAGATAATCATTCAACAAATGCAATTAATTTACAGGAGGAAAGACCAATGGTGATGTTTGGTCCTCATGTGGAGGAACAAGATACTTCTACACCACCGTTTTATATTTCTCTTCTCATGCATACTTTCATACTTCATAATTGTACGTTACATTCAAGAGCATCTCAAAATATAATGCCACTTTTAGTTATGAAGCAATTAAACTTGTAAATTACAAATATTTATAAAGCATTGTATTCTTTTGATTCAAAAAAATGTCAAATGTGTGGGATTGTTTAAGGATTTGGTGGTGTCATTGGATCAAATTCCTGCTAGGAGTATTGTAATGGATGTGGTTGCTACAGATATACCAACCCATTTTGGAATGTTTCTCTCTAAATCATCAGGAGCCAAATTGGGAGGTGTACTCAAACTGGATTGCACTTATGATATTATTCCAGTTTTGGGTGGAGAAGAAAGGAGGTTGTATCAAGAGTTGAGGTTTGTAAATACTATTACAAAGGAGGTGTCAAGTAATTCTCCTATTTATAGTCAAGAACAGGATGATTTTTCCTGTTTTATGTTACAAGAATCACAGGAAATTGCTGCAGATACAAAAGTGCAGCTCCCTTCAGCAATTAAACTCAAGGAGCTAGTAGCTAGTGGAGTCTACAAGTTGTATTTCAATGGTGCCTATTCAAAGGAAGGGAATGGTGCTAGAGTTCTTCTGCTTTCTCCTAAAGGTGATATGATTCCCTTCTCTTAAAAAAATGAATTTGACTCTACAAACAATATTACTGAATATGAAGCTTTAATTCTTGGTTTACAAGCTGCAAAAAAATTAGGAATACAATGTATTTATGTTTTCGGAGATTCAAAATTGGTAGTTAAACAAATCAAGAATCAATGTCAAGAAAAGCATCCAAGGCTTAAGGCATATAGGAACGAAGTGTGGGATTTGGTGGATAACTTCTTTTATGCTTTCAATATACAATTTGTACCTAGGGAAGGTAATAGACTCGCTGATTCATTCGCAGTTGCAGCTAGTACTTTTAAGCCTCCATTGAATCCCAGACTCAAGTATGAAGTGGAAATTAGGAATAGACCTTCTATTCTAGATAATATAAAGTATTGACAGGTGTTCAAAGATGAAGAACATATTAAAAGATTTCTAGAAATGGTGGGTGAATTTTCGAACTTGGAAATTGATCAAGAGGATGAAACTAAAGAAGTTCAAGAAGAACAATCAAACAGAAAAATACCTTTAAAGGATTCTATAGGAGATAAGAAAATAATGCAGTTGAAGAATAATGTGATACCTAAAGGTTTTGTACCCTTGGATATATTAGTTAATGCTAATGATGTCGTTGTGAATGTAAATAAAACAAATTCAGAAGATGATCTTGAAGTAGCTAAGGTGTTATTTTCTATGATGGATTTTTATTTGTTATGTTTATACAAGTCATCTGGCCACACAGTGGACATTATCACCCAACTGAAGAAAACTTGTTCAATTTTCTTTCTTTTATGGGGAAAAATGGCTTTAACATCGCTGATGTTGAGGTATATGGTGTATAAATCTTTTATAGTCTACTTTGCTTTATATTATATTGTTCATCATCTTGCATGTCTTATACTCTATATTGTATCTTATTTTGTTTTTAGAAAAGGAACTCAGAATTGATGGTAAGAAGTAGGAATTGAAGAAAGAAGAGAACACTAACACTGGAGTGGCAAATGAAAAAAGAGAGAGAGAAGAGAATCGGGCTAGTGATACCCTTAGAGCCAATATCCCACATAAGGCACACACATAAACACTGATGGTCAAGTATTCAGAGTTGGTGAATTCATGTGCAATGCCTTGGAAACACAATGATAATGTTTTGAAGCGATGAAACAATATTTCATGTGTAAATTGTAGTCCAACCAATATTAAGTTGGAAACTCATATGTAATACTTGAAATTTCATATAACATAATTTTTGTGGTTGGAATTATTTATAGTTGCACTTGGTATTGTTTAGTATTATAATTAACATATGTAACGTTGTATGACAGTGTATGACATTTTTTTAATTTAGTCGCAGTCATATTAATCTATTTATGTTGATTAATATTGAACACATACAATCAATCTAAAATTACTAAATTAGTAGTTTACACTGATTAACGATAAACATAATTAAAATGAATATACAACTAAATTAGTCATTTATAATTATTATTAATGAATGTAAATGAAATGAATATAAAATACTAAATTAGTTGTTTATATAATGAATATGAAACTACAAAGAAAAGATAAATGACTAATGCAAATGATAAATTTGTGATTACAAATGATGACTAAATTTTGCATATATACAACTATTAGTCGCTAATTTGCAATATCTTATAACATGACCGAAATTTAGTAATATTTCTTTGGTCACTAACTAGTTTCAAGTGATGACTAAATTTTGCATATATATGACTATTAGTGGCTAATTTACAGTATCTTATAACACGACAAAAAATTAGTCACATTTCTTTGGTCATTAATTGGTTTCAAATGATGATTAAAATTTGCATATATATGACTATTAGTAGTTAATTTACAGTATCTTATAACATGGCCAACATTTTGGTCATTAATTAGTTTTCTAAGGTGATCATATAGTAATATATTTTGTCGTATATTTAGTCATTAATTTTGACAATTAATGACTAAATTAATGACCAAATTTATGACTAAATATACTAATAGACGATAAAATTGAGACAACCAATTAATGACTAAGCTAAGAATGACCAAAAGTTGGTCACGTTATAAGATACTGTAAATTAGCTACTATTGGTCACCAACTGAAAAATGATTGTTTATATGCAAATTTTAGTCATTTTTTTAGTAACTAATTAGACATTTTGTACTAGTGTCTGCAATCTTGGAATAGAGCAACAACCAAAGATGGTGAGATTGGCGAAAGATGTTCCAAAGGAGTTCAAATAGAGGTATGTAGATATTTCCAAGGGATACGTTGATATATTTGCATAGTCTTACGAATATTTGAAGACTTATGATACTAGCATCATTCAGCATAAAATTCCTTTGAAGTCGAGGATTAAAGCATATAAAGAAAAGTTGAGGTAGATAAATCCTTTATTGTTGCCATCAATTGAGAAGGAAGTTAAGAGATTGTTACAAGCTAAAATAATAGTTCCTCTAAGATATTTTGAATGGATGGCCAATCTAGTACCTGTGAGGAAGAAGAATGGGGAGATTTGATTATGTATTGATTTCCGAAATTTAAACAGGGAATCACTAAAGGATAACTATCCTCTTCCAACAATGGATCACATCGTGTAAAAGGTAACAAGATCTTCTATATTATCAATGATTGATGGTTTTTCAGGTTATAATCAAATCTAAGTTCAACCAAAAGATCATAAAAAGAAAGTGTTTACCACTCCATGGGGAACTTTCATGTATGCTAAGATGCCTTTTGGATTAATGAATGTTGGTGCTACTTTCAAGGGGGCTATGGATATAGCCTTTGTAGGTGAAAAAAGAACTTTGTGGTAATTTATTTGGATGACATTACAGTTTTCTCCAAATAAGATGAAAAGCATTTGAAGCATTTGCAACAAACATTTGAAAAATGCAGAAGGTATGGCTTATCCTTGAACCCCAAGAAATCTCATTTTGCTTTGAAAGAAGGAAAATTACTAGGCCATATTGTATCTAAAGAAGGGGTTATGATAGATCCAAAAAGAGTAGAAGCAATAAAAAATATACCTTTTACAAGGAGTAAAAAGGAGATTTAGAGGTTTTTGGGAAGATAAAATTTTTAAGAAGGTTTGTCCCAAATTACGCAAAAATGGTTAGCGAAATCACTAACATGTTGAAAAGGGATGTAGAAGTCAGGTGGACCATAGTTGCCAAGGAATATTTTACTAGGATCAAGGAAGCCTTTCAAGGAGCCCCTGTGTTGGTGAGTCCTGATTATCAAAATCCTTTTTAGATATTATCATTTGCCTCTTCTTTTACTCTAGCACCAGTACTTTCGCAAAGAAATCAGGAAAACAGGGAGCAACCTGTAGCATTCTTTAGCAAGGTGTTAAGGGATGCATAGCTGAAATATAATCTTACTGAGAAGCAAGCTTATGATTTAGTAAAAGTACTAGAGGCTTTTAGAGTTTATATTCTTTAATGTCAGATTATTGCTTATTTTCCTAATGATACTATCAAAGATGTGTTGACTCAGAGTGATAGCGATGGAAAAAGAGGAAAGTGGATTGCAAAAAGTTAGGAATATGATATGGACATCAAGCCAACTAAGTTGGTAAAAGGACAAGGATTAGCAAAAATATTAACAAAATCTATTCATCAAGCTATGGGAATTAATTTTCTTGCTGAAGTTGTTGAATCCAAGACAGAAGAAGAACAAGGTAAGAATACAGAACTTGATAACAGAATTCAAAGTATATTTTTTCTCAATGGTATAAAGACATTTTTCACTATCTATGTTTCCTTAGTTGTCCTTCTCCTTAATATAGAACAAAATATAAAGCTGTCTGAGTCAAATCTCAAAAGTATGTAATAGCAGATGGAAGGTTGTACTAGAGAGATCGAGCTTGTATTTTATTGCTCTGTCTAACTGAAGGATAAACTATGTAAGTTGTAAATGAGTATCATGGATGCCTTTGTGGTGGTCATTACAGTTGGAAGGTTACAACCCATAAAATCTCGAAGGTTGGTTTCTTATTTCTCTCTTTGTTTTGTGATGTTTATAGACTTGTGAGAAGTTGTCAGAAGTGCCAAATGTTTGCTGAAAAAAAGAAACTAGCACCATTTCCATTGATTCTTGTGTTTGTGGAGGAAAATTTCAGACAATGGGGTTTGGATTTTATATGGGAGACAAATCCACCCTCTAGTGGAGAGCATAGATGGATTTTGACAGGGACAAATTATTTTACTAAATAGGTAGAAGTTGTTCCAACAAGGAGAGCTAATGATTCAATGGGAATTAAATTTTTAGATGAAAATATTTTCGGCAGGTTTGGTTGTCCCAAAAAGTTAGTAGTAGATAATGCTAAGGTTTTCCAATATGCAAAGTTGATTGACTTCTACCAGAAATATAATCTGATACTCTCTCATTCTACCACCTATCACCCCAAGAGAATGGGCTGGCAGAATCTTCACATAAATCCCTGGAGAAGATACTTAAGAAATTTATTGCAGAGAATAAGAAAAACTTGGATTCAAAGTTGAAGTTTGTCTTATGGGTGTTAGTCAAGGTTGTCATTGATGTCAATATGACATTGATTGTGATGGAAAATTCTTGTGACCCGTGATGTTTCTGTCAAATGCCCATTGATCACAATGATGTAAGTTCTTATGAAGATGACATAACCTCATGTATATTATGATATTCTTGCTGAAGGACTTGATGACACATGATGACATGGTGAGATCATATGATGAGATGGAGGGCCATATGGATTGAATATATATGTATACAAAATAGAAGCAGAGGACCCAAGAAGCAGTCCCAAAAAGTAAGAGGAAGAAGCCATCGGAAAGCTATGGAAAGCCATTGAGAACCAAAGGAAATCCATCTTCAAAGAGAATACATCAGAAAGACATCAGGAAGCCATCAGAAGTCAAGATCCAAGAGAAGCATTTTATCGAAAGCCATCCAAAGCCATCAAAGCCATCAAAGAGAAGCTATCAGAAGTCACAAGAGTGAAGAGCCACATGAGCGACAAGCCAAGGAGGAACAGATCATGAGAAGATTGCATATGCCCAAGAGGAAGAGCTAAAGGAAAGGACAACGATATTAGAGAAGCAAAGAACGTAACAACGGAGAAATCATATCGGAAGTTTCACTATTGGAGAATTATAATTGATTCCACAACAAAACCCCATAAAAAATATCATATCGGAAAAATATCCAAAAAAGAACCCAATTGGATGAATAAGCCTTGGAAACCTTTTAAGTATCAACAGTATATAATATCAAATCAAATAATATCAGCAATATATGATATCGACGGTATATAATATTGACGTTTTAAAGTTCAAATCATATCGTCAATATATAATATCAAATTTTTATTATGTAACACTGTTCAAAACCTTCGATATGCGATATAAGGTGTAGACTCGACATGATTATACAACGATTTAATTGTGAAATTGCATCAACAACTTATCGTAACTTTTTAAATATGACCTCCAATTAGAACCTCCAATACGACCAAAGCTCCGATTGCAATATAAGTTGCGGACCCGATCACTCAAATACAACACGCCCTAATATAATATCGCATCCGTCGTGTCAGAAGTTTGATATCACAAGTCTTGAAGGAATGACATCATAAAACCTCTGATTGTGATATGGTTATGGACCCAACGATTTATCAAAATGGGTTTAATATAATATCACATCCATCAGAAGTAGGGGCATTACCAATGTTAAATCAAAAGATAGAATATATGCACAACCTGAAAAACTCCGAGGTTGCGATTTTTGGGTTAAGGTGATGATGTGGCAGGTGGGACCAGCTGTCATCCAGTGTAATGTGGTTTTAGCTATGTTACTATGTAACTTTCGTAAATAACATGTCTATGGTTGAATATCATCAAAAGGCCCCTTCTATATATTTTCAATGTGCCACCTGATGCGTTAAGTCAACATCCCTCCATTAATCGCATCCCCTTATTTTTAAATCGAATCGATATGAATAAGAGATCGAACTTCATTTCTCAATCATCAATTCTATTAAGGACAAATTTAGAGAAAAAGAAAAGTTCACATCTTGTGAACTAGTTAGAATGGAAATTGGAGGAGCCTTCTAACTATGATTGGGTTTATCTTTAAGAGGCTCGGATTATTTGATTTGTGAAGACATCGAGTTGCATTTCTATGGAAACTTAGGTTTGCAATATAGTAAGGCATTGAACTTGTGATAACTAATCTTTGGATCAGAAACTTGTGGTAGCTCGTACTTGCAAACCTGTGAAAAGATCAAACCTATGGTAAAATGTGTTTGGACCTGTGAAACTCATCTACTTGAACCTATAATCATCATCTACTTTGACTTGTGACCAGTAATAACAATTTGGTTCTGCGAAATTGTTTGGGCCTATATATAATGCAACACCAACTCTATTTTGAATCGAAACACATACCACTCACAATTCAGAGCTATGTGGAGTAGTGGATGAATAAGTTTTTGGATCTGAATTGATGAGATAAAGTTGGTGAGTTGAAGTAGTCATTTTTAGAAGAACTATTGGAGGTATTAACAGAAAAATCTGTGGAAGAATTTGAAACATTAAATTGGAGGCTATAAAACCTTGTAGGTTCTAGAAATCCTTGGAGCAGTTTTTGGAGCAGGTTTGGTGCAACATATTGAAGAAACTTCAAAGAATTCTTGAGGAAAGCAGATTGAAGACACTATTAGAAACATGATGTTGTATTGAAGCCCTCATGGAGTAACCTTGGAGATTTTGTTTGGGTACCATGAAGAGTTGTAGAGACGCCTTCATGATAAAGCAAGGTTGTCATTGATGAAGTGAGGAGAAGATTAAGTGGAGGCATTGCTAAAGAGTGACAGGGCTCTTTGAAGAAGAAATTGGGAGTTGTGAACTATTACTAAACCTAACATAACAAAATTGAAGCAAGAGTTTGGAGCCTCATATTGACAGGGTTGGTGTCTTGAAAGATAGAGGATAGGAGTCTTCAATATATCAGGTTGGAGCCTACATCGAAGAGAGGGTTGGAGCCCTTGAGTATCTAAGTCCTCAAAAGATCAGGTTGGAGCCTATACTAGAGATAATGTTGGAGCCCTTGAGGTTGGAGCCTCAAAAATTGACAAGTTTGGAGCCTTGGAAAGACCAAGTTGAAGCTTGGAAAAATACAGGTTGGAGCCTCAGAGATTGAAGATTGGAGTCTTCATCTAGGGTTGGAGCCCTACACATTATTGTATTGAATTTATTGTAAAGAGGATTGGAGTCCTCATCATTGATTAATAAAGTTATTTATTCTTGTTGTTCTTTCTTTGTGTTTTAATTATAAGTGATCTAACTGCTAAATAATAACAATTGAAAAGAAATACTAATTCACCCCCCCTCTCAGTATTTCCAACAATTGGTTTCAGAGCCAGTACCTTCTCTCGCCACTACCTTCTCTCAAGACCTAATAACTTGAAGGTTGAACCTTAGAACACAAATGGTGAAGCCAAGGAAGAAAGTCCCCAAGCCTTCTAATGATGTATCTTCCTCAACCATGGGAATTGAAGACAGTCATATTGGGAAAGTTCTATTATTAAATGGAAACTTTAAAGTATGGAAGATAAGAATGAGAAATTTCTTAATGGCTCAAGGTGTTGAAGTATGGGAATCCGTGGTTACTGATAGCATGATGGAAGAAGAATCCAAAGAATATAATACAAAAAGAATGAAGGCAATCTTGAATGGGTTACCTGATGCTATAAAGATCAAAGTGGAGAAATGATCATTGGCCCAAGGTATGTGGGACAAACTTAATGATCTTCACTCAAAAGGAGCATTGACCATGATTGTTAGTCAAGAAGATGATGGAAAGCAAGAAGAAAATCCATAACCCATTAAGTAAGTTGAATGCAGGAGTGAAGACATCAAGGCCAAGGAAGATCTAGAAGATGAGTAAAATAAACATAACTTAGAAGAAGATCTCATGGCGAAGCCTATAGTTGCCTTAAAAGAAATAAGCAGTTTGAAAAAGGAAAGTGAGGAGCTCAAAAAGAAGTCACAAGATTGTGACCATGACCTTGACAAGACAAGGAAGGAAGTAAACCTATTCAAACTTCAAGTTCAAGAAAGAGATGAGAAGTTCACCAAGCTTAAGGAAGAATTTCATCGAAAACAAGAGGAAGCATCATGAATAAATCATATCCATGACAAATCAATTGGATAAGGCAAAGAAAAGAGAAAAAACTTTGTCAAGCTGCTTTGAACTAAGACAATAAATGCCTTGTCCATGGTCCATCCCCATTACTTGCCTACAATGAATGTAACATCTAGTATGCCTAGAAATTGGTTGCCACCCAACCCTTCTCATTGATGAGTTAAGCAACACTTTGCATTCAAAATTTGTTAAAACTCGATTGAAACGAAAACACCTAAATCTAAAAACATTTACCCATTAATATTAATTAAATTTTGGTTTATAAATAAATTAAATTAAATTTATTATTTTCTCTCATATAATATAAAATAACTATTTCCTATACCTATACTTTTAATTACTCTCATATATATTAACTCAAATTTAAAAAAAATGGATAATTACACACTAAACCCCACATATTATTTACGATATTAGTATAACATTACAAATTAAAAATAATAAATTAAATGTTAGGAAGAGGTTCATCTTGGTTGTTATATATATATATATATATTATATTATTAAGTATTATAATAATTTTTATAAAATTGAAAAATGATAAGAAAAATAAAATAAATTATTTTATTTATTATTATTATAATATAATGGTTGAGCCTTAATATTTTAAAGGGCTAATATATATAATTTGTTTAATTTGTTAGTAATGTGGATAGAATTTATTTATTAATTGTATTTTATAAATTTATTATAATATGTAAATATAAAATTAATATGCAAGTTAAATATATATAGATCTAAAAATAGAAGATTTTTAATAATAGAGATTCATTTCTATTTTATTATGAAAATTATTAAAAGAATTAATATGTAAGTTAAACATATATATTGAAAAACACAAGATTCTTAATCATGGAGATTGATCCTTACTTTATTATGAAGACTATTAATTTATAAATAAGCTTTGTTACAATACCATGGGCATTACAATGGCTTATCCATACTATATACCCAAAAAACCGTAACTAATTTCATTTGAGGCTTGTTTATATGATATTTTATTGATTAGTCAATTTAATAAAATGACAAAATAGATATAGCTATTTTGGAGATAAATCTTAATCTTTCATATGTGAATGCTAATAAAAATATTCCAAAATATTTTATGGAGATTAAATCTCTACCATCCATCTAATAATTATTGATAATTAAATTAAATTTCTCAAAACTCTATTCCAAAATAAACATATTTATTGAGAGCATAATAATTAATAATTATTATTTATTAAACCCAGCTAATTATATTAAACCAGTTTTAATGTGAATATTACTTCGTTTACAATTTAATCAATTTAAACTTATTGGAAAATTTAAAAGGTTATAAAGATAAAAAGCAACGCACAGAAAAGTGACAGAGATTTTACAGAGATAAAAGCTTAAGAAGTAAAGTGTAAAAGACATGAAATAGACATGTGATTGAATTTATATATGGTAGCTTGAATTGGTATGACTTGACTTTTGGGTATTATAGCACGTTGGGCAATTCATGTCCACTGGTCTTTACATGCTCACGGGTATGACTACTTTAGAAGATTATAATAAGGTGGGCCACGCGTTTACATGCTCACGCGGAGAGGATTTCCCACCGTCATTTATTTATTCTCGTTTTGTTCATCGATGAATCTAACTCAACGCAAACCAGTGATGAAGGAGGTCATGAGATCGAACCTTAAGCTCTCGATGACCTCACAAAGCAGCAGCGTGTTGAGGGAACAAGCTTTGGCTGGCTGGCGCTTCCAACCCTCCGATAGGGCAAAAAAACAAGACACTGACACTGCGTGGATCTTCCAGGTCTCCCAGCGGGACATGGAAATCGTAACGAGGGCGCTGGAGAGGGAATTGAACTCCAGACCAGACGATGGAGTCATCTACGCGACTTCGAATGAGAAGAATCCAAGAATTTCTAGCGAGGTAGCGTTGTCTTCCATGTCCAGTTGTGATCCGGGCAGCCTTTCCCAGGTCGCCGAGGAAGCGAAGGCAAGCCCGCTAATTTCGGATTCGATGGCTCCGGCGACTGGAACCCCACCCGCAGAGGCGTTGTCAAGATCCAGTAATAATGAGAAATCCATTCCGGCGATGAATAATTTCGGCGGCAACAGGCCGTCGCAAAGTGGAAACGGGGCTCCTATTACTGTCTGCGTATTGAGGGAACAAGCCTTGGCTGCCTGGCGCTTCCCATCCTCCGATATGGCCAAAAATCAAGATACTGACACTGCGGGGATCTTCCAGGCCTCGCAGCGAGACATGGAAACCGTAACGAGGGCGCTGGAGAGGGAATTGAACTCCAGACCAGACGGAGGAGACATCCTCAGGACTTCGAATAAGAAGAACGCGGGACCTTCCCCGAGCGAGGTAATGTCGCCATCCATGTCATTTCGTGACCCAGGCAGCCCTTCACAGGTCGGCAAGGAAGCAAAAGCAAGCCTGGGAGTTTCGGATTCGATGGGTTCAAGGAATCGAACCCCGCCGGCAGAGCCGTTGTCAACATCCTGTAGTAATCATAGATCCATCTCGGTGATAAATGACTTCATCGGCAAGAGGCGGTCGCAAAGGGGAAACAGGTCTCCGATCACAATTATGACGGCAGACACCGCTGATTTCCAAGCAATGGTTCAGCAGATGACGGGTTTTGCCCCCGAAAGCAGCAGCAGGGCCGCGCCGTCTCTGTTGAAGCCACTGCCAAAGCGGCCCGGTCAAATTGCCAACAATAACACACCCTCCGCCCTGCTCACGTTCGATTCTTCGTCCTTGGGGCCCATAAACGGCGTATTTGACACTCGCCCTAACTACCTGAATTCAGCAGCTTTATGCAACAATTTGGCAGAGAAGTCCATGTATTCAGTGGGCACTGTAGCATCTAGTTCACATATCCATTCCATCGGAATTGATCAGGCTAACGCTCTGCAGAACCATGTTAACGCGTTTGCTCAAATGGATTTGTGGAATTAATTAACGATTGTTTCGTCAGTATCCGGAACATTTAAGCCTTAAGTTCTGATACTTTTTCTTTACCAGGGATGGAATTTTAAGTTGCAATATGGCTTTATGAAAGTGGTTTTAAGTTTATAATTAGGTTCGGAGGTTTGGTGTCTATATGATTTGGGGCTGTTTTTATTTAAATATGATATAATAGAAGTTTTGAGCATGTAGTTCAATAATTAAATGAAAAAGTTTAGTATTTATATTTGTGGATATAAAATATTATATAAAAATCTTGAAAATATAGTTCAATAATTTGATAGAGAGATTTGATATCTACAAGACTATATATATCTAAACTACTCGAAACACAATTCCAAACAAAACTATATCACTTTATATATCTGAGCTACTCTAAACACACAATTCAGAACTAAACTATATTTATCTAAAACTGAGGCTTGCTCCAGACACAATTTCTTTAATTGAAAAAATTATCTGTATAGAATTATCTGTTTAAAATGGGGATAGAGGAATTTATTTGACTGCAAGTATTTTAAAGTTGACTTTAACAGCTTTTTTCGCCGACCTGAGAAGAATGCACATGCAGTAATTTTCTTATTTTATAATTTTACGTTATGAACTGGAATTAGATTGGTGACAATTAAATCCGTTGAAATTGGAAAGCTTTATAGTCATTGCTACAATTTTTTATTATTTCTACCCTTTTCTCTTCCAATAATTTTTTATTATTTCTTCCCTTTTTCTCTTCAATAAAGTCGCTGCAAGTTGTTAATTAACAACCATCCACGTTTGGAATAATCTTATCACTGAAGCAGATCGCTCAACACGTGAATTAACAACCCCTGACATTCAACCTTGGTAAGTAATTCGAAAGACGTAGTCTTAAAGTTGTAATTTTAAAACGGTAATTTAACAAATTTATTTGTTATATGTTTTAGAGGGTTTTTGACCAATTTTCTGGTTAAATTTATTTAAAATTTGGTATAAATTATAAATTTAAAATTTGGTATAAATTATAATTTGAATTTGGATCATTTCTTTTCAGATTATAAGTATATATTGTTAGTAAATTTATTTAAAATTAGATGATTTTAAGAATTATAAATTTGAGTGGAATTTCTACAATTTTAATGTTCACCGATTTTTCATACTAGATTTATATATAGTAAAAAATCCATATTAAACAATAAAAATCATAATTTAATGAAAAATTGTTTCTTTGAATTCTACTCAAAACTCCGAATTTTTTTTTTTCCCAAAATAGAAAAATGCTTTCAGATTAATAAGAAATTAAAAAGTACAATAAAACAAGGGATTACCATCTCACTGGGTTTTCCTCTGCCTTTAAACAGAAACAATTCTATACTTTTCAAAATGCTAAATCTATATATAGTCAAAAGCACATATTAAATAATAAAAAAATTATAGTTTAATGAAAAATTGTTTCTCTAAATTATACTCCGAACTTATAATAGAAACTCTAAAACTAATAATAGTTATAGGTAAGAAATTTGTTATTTGACTGGATCAATGTTAAGAACTAAATCAGTTGTTGAATTTAGGTTTTTGTGATCCATTTCAAGTTTTTTGAGAAGAGTTTTAGGCAGAAATCACATTATAATATATTTGTCGATAAGTTGAAGAACCAGATCATAGCTGCACTATAAATAAAAAGTAGATTATCTAACGGAACGACTACATTTGATCAGGAAACAACTACATTAGACTGGGTAATCGGACATGACCCAGAGATAAGGAGAGAGACATATAATTAGTTAATTAAATCATTAGATAGTTAGTTCAAGAGATAAGGAGAGAGACATATAATTAGTTAATTAAATCATTATATATTTTTATTTCTATTTACGATTAAGTGTAAATTTCTTGCATTTAACCAAATTAACTAATGGACTTTTTATTATTTATTTATTTATTTTAATTATCAAAGACCAGGAAAAAACATATAATAATATTATTAGATTAAATAATAAAAATAAATTAGTTTATAACTTACATAACCTATTAATTAATTTATATAAACGAAGCCATAAATACTTAATTGATAATTATTAATTATATTAGAAACCAAGCAATAATGACTTTTATATTATTGTTCATTTCTTAAATTAATTAAATTAAATTATGGAATCAAGTCAAAGAACTAACTAAACTAATTAGGTTTATGTAGTTATATCTTTTTTCTTATTATTTAATATAATAATATTATTATATGTTTTTTTCTAGTCTTTGATGATTAAAAAAACCCATTAGTTAATTTGGTTAAATGCAAGCACTTTACACTTAATCATAAATAGAAATAAAACTAACTATCTAATGATTTAATTAACTAATTATATGTCCGTCTCCTTATTTCTTGGTCTTGTCCAGTTACCCAGTGTAATGTAGCCATTTCAAATCAAATGTAGCGCTTAGATAATCTGCTCTCTCTATTTATACTGCAGCCATGATTTGTTCTTCAACCCCTTAGATAACCTGCTCTCTCTCTATATATATGCAGCCATGATTTGTTCTTCAACTTGTCCTAGCGATGAACCACACTCGTTGGTTTGGGTCAAATGTAGCATTTAGATAACCTGATTTAGTTCTTCAACTTGTGCTTGTGCTGATGATGAACTACACTTGTTGGTTTGAAACACACGACAAATATATTATAATGTGATTTCCGCCAAAAACTCTTCTCAAAAAACTAAATCAGTGATGAACAAATCCTCTTGTTTGAAAAAATAAGAAACTTTATATCAAATACCAAAATATTTTAAAATTCTACAGTAAAAAAATCAATTATTTAACCTTTCCTCACCATCAAATTTTGAGATACCCACAGCCACCTTTCCTGACAATAAGATTCTGAGATCTTCCCACAATCACAGTGAGCAATATTAAGACCACCAATAATAATAAATTAATAATTGAGCACTGGACCTTATCAAATATGATTGATAGCTGCAATATCGCATACCACCCTTAATAATAAATTAATAATTAGGCCGGGGAAGAAATATTGTTAATAGCAAATTAATAATTAGGCGCGGGAGGAAATATGGTTAATAGCTCATTGTATGAATTAACGCCACGGAGCGATATGAACCACATTGTAGAGCAAATAATAACCAATTACAAAGCCGGTGAATGCTGAGACCATCATGATACCAAAAAGATGCAAATATTATGGTTTTGCATGGCTGATTTTTCGGAGGTTTTCTCAGGCATGATAATCCTGGGCGAAGAATAACGAAATCCTTAATTATGGTATGGGTGTCCTCCGCCAAATTTAGAGCCGTATGAAGTCATCGTTTGAAAAGATTTCACATGCGAATGGATATGGAGAAAAATCCCAAGTGACGCCACACAAAATAGTCATCAAATTAGTGGTGGGTTAGTTATTATTGGATATTAGGTTGAATCACTATTATTTAAGGAAAATTATCATTCTTATTTAAAGAAAATTAAATTATTATTTAAGGATGATTTTTG
>APFE031186725.1:162827-221472 GCA_000404065.3 Pinus taeda
TAAAATAAATTGAAAAGCATATGTTTGTTATATTTATTCATCAAATAATTTTTCTGTTATTTTTTTGGGATAGAAAAGTATACATAGATCAGAACTGTATTAAGTAACTCTAATCTAAAAAGAAGCTATATTACAAAACCTAGATTACAAATGATTACAAAAGTCTTTCTTGCTCAGTTCGCTTAATGAAACATAACGAAAAACTAAAAAGTTAACAAGCATATGCATCATTTAGATTTAGAAGAAGATGTGAGAGCAAGGTCCCTGACACTCGATCCCAGAGGTGCAACGTTGTTAGAGTCACATTGTATATCTTGCATCCAACCTATCCAAGTTAAAGCGTTGGTTAGCATCATCTTGATATCCTCTAAAGAATCAAACACATTATACATTTCAACATGTTTATCCTTCATGATCAAGTTGTAACACCCCACCCAACATTTACTCACTTTTACAAGCTCTCTACGCTAAACATAAGCTGAGAGTTATTATGCATAACTCGACATCGAAGTTCTAGTTATGGAAGTGGGGCTGAGTGTCATGAAACTTCACTGCAACCTCCCAGGGACACCTAATCACCGAGATGTTAGACAACAACCATTGGTGATCCTTCTCTGAGTTAAAAAATCTTTTACCTGACTTTACAGCCCAGCCACACATATGCCAAGTTGTGCATGTGAATAGAAGGCTCCAACTGCATGCACAAGGGGCCTTCCATGTGGCTACAACCGAAATTCCCCAGTTTTGTGGATGCGACCAAAAGCCCTGTTCCATATTTTTTGGTTAGTCTTAGGGACATTGCTCAGATCCACCATGAACTTTTTAGAACCCTTTCATCCAGCTACTAGAACCTCCAGAATCAATTTCCAAGCTCTAATCGTACTCATACTTAAAAAAAACACAATAGTCATTTATGCAAACACTTTGTAGGCAAAGTACTTGTAGCTCATAAATGCATATTTATTCACTAATTCAATAAGTTCATCAGAGAATCATCAAGAAGGCATGTTGCCCTCTATTACTAGTTGTAACAACATACATTATCTCATTATAAGATAACTAAGATCTCATCAAACCATGGAATGGGCCCATAACAAGAGCACATCATGTAATGAGAAATATACCATGCATGTAACCGACATTTAACTAGAATAGAACCATGACAAACGAGTCATAAAATCGTACATAAAATCATAACTTGTACTCATTAATCTCAATAAGAATCAACACATAATAACATATGCAAATTCCAACCAAGTCAGCGTCTCCCACGTACCACTCGACCATAGATTGAGATGAATCAAATTTTTATTTTAGCCAATCACCCCTGTGCCATATTCCAAGCATGAATATGGGATCTCATGGGATAAACCAAATACAACCAAACAGGGACTCTAGAGGTTAAACCACCTACACATTCAAGCCATAGTGATCTCACCTAAACGGTCCAGAGATCACCAAACTAACACAAACTTGGATGCCTCAAAATTTCTTCACCATACGCAGAGGAATTTTCCTGTCTCCACCCACCTGTCAAGGGCTTTTCGAAGAAAACCATCTCCACCCCCAACCCTTGGGATTTTCATGAGACATCCTCACCTTGATCTAAAATATTCTGACAACCCAAAGCTCAACCAAGAATGAATCCCAACAGACAATGGCTATCAAGGAAATGACAAGGGAAATCTTAACACACTAGCAATCCAGACAATCCCATGCCAAAGACAGCAAAATAATCATGTAAACCAAATGCATGCACCATGCATTCAAATCCACGCAAGGAAATCACACATGAAACCTGCTACCTACAAAATCCTCCTTGTTGTTGTTGCTCTTCCAATCTTCTTCTTGTGCTCCCTTACTTTCCTCTGCTTGTCATTTCCTTGCTTGCTTGTTTGTGTCCAAGTGCTCTCCTCTTGTTGTAGTGATCTCTCTCTCCTTCCCTCCCAAAAGTGCCAAGAGTGATAAAGATTAACTAAGAGTAGCTAAGAGAATCATAAAATTTTCTCCCTCTCCTTTTGTTTTATTTTCATTTTCCTTTCCTTCAATTTCCCTCATTTTCCCTTTCATTCATATTCTTGTCTCTTCATCTTCCTTTTCTCCTTTTTTTTTTTTAATTTTATTTCTTGAATTAATTGTCATTTATTTCCCTTTGTCTTTTTCCAATGCTAATTTCCATAGCCAATAAGTAATTAAGCACAAGTGGATCCCAATTTAATGTTTTACCCCTCATTCATCTTGGAATATGTGTTCCATGCCCTAGTCTTATTTTGACTTTATAATGTCCTTCCATTTAGATGGAAAATCAGCTTAGGATTGTTACAAACCCCTCCCCCATGGGGAAAGATCATAATCGGTGTTCTTATGACTCATATGACCAACAAACTGTTGATCCTGGAAAACATACTTCTTATGGAGCTTTATAACACAACTTGTTGCAGTATTTACAACACACACACACACACACCAAACAAATTTTCTTCAAAAAACAAATAAAGAAGGATATAATGCTTGCATCTGATAAACCATTTCCCATATAGCTTCATTAGGCCCAAAGTGCTTCCACTGCACTTTAACTTGTTCTATTGCTCAGTTCCAGAGCATGATTTATTTTACCTGCAATATGCATTGTGGCTCTAGCTATAACTATCCCTTTGGTTCCACCTGCAATACATACTAATCAATCACATTATCAACATCGTATACATATTTTTTAAGCAATGAAACATGGAAAAAATCATGGAATTTCATTGATTGAGGCAAATAAACTCTGTATGCCACTGGTCCAATCCCCTTGAGGATCGAGGTGCCAACTTGGCACAGGACCCAAAATAAAGATTCTTCTGGGCTTGATGCACATTGGAAATAATACAAGAGGGGGGGGGGGAATCTATCAGTATTAGCAAATCACTAAATTTTTCGTTTCCATAACCAGATTCATATACGCTACTTTAGTTAAGGGAACCCGCGCATACACGCAACTGTGTTTAATGCAACTAGTGTATATCCAATAAACTTATGATTTAGTTAATCCATTATATATTGATCTTTAATCAGTGCATCAGAACTTCATTAACCATATAAATAGTAAACAGATGCAGTAAAATAGAACAGATCATCACACATAAGAAATACACATGAACACCATGATATAAGGTGGAAACCCAATGCGAGACAAAAACCACCTGCTGCCATCTTCCTTTAATATAAGAAAAACCTGTTTACAATCTTGTACTGGTGCAGACTCATACTAGTACACAGGCACCCACCTGCAGAAGGCTACAACCTTCTCTTGTTCTCCGGCTACTACTGGAAGGGAGCTACAACCCCCTGGCTCTTGTACTGGCCGATATGTTTACCAGTACGTAGGCGCCTACCTACAAAAGGCTATGACCTTCTCTCTTCCTCGAGGGACCACATTTCATAAATTTTCATACTAGATACTCCTAAAGCACAGCAACATAATCTGAAGGCCACATTTCATCCAATTTTCATACGGGACCCATCAACAACATTAAAGCACAAAATCAATCACAACTACAATACAACCATCAACTACACTTGCATCATCAATCTCTGAATCACCCAACACTGAAACATTTAAACCGTGTCAACAAAACATAGTCACCAGAATACAGAGCAGACCACCGAATTCTGCAACAACAATCAGATCCAATTGCAACTTCAAATATCATACTTCATATTGTACACACTACTCTGATGAGCCGAACCAGTGTGTATACGCGCTTTAAACAAAGTGGACCCGTGTACATATCTGCAAATATTTACTCATAACTTTGTAGCTATTCCAGACATCAGTCATAACCAGATCACACAATAAAACATGCGTCAATAATTCAGATCTAGTCTATCCATGATCAAACGACATAATGATCATACGTTCCAAGCCTTATGATCCCGATCCATCATCCATCATCAACCGCATAGGTGCATCCTTGGTTCAGATCAAGTAAAGCATCACAAACCCATAACCAACATACTAGATCTCACACTTCATCAGATATTCATCACTTTTACACTTTCACTTCGGCCTAATGATCTTCTTCTCCTTATATAGGTTTAGCCTCTCTCAATACCATGGTCTAAAACCATGTAGGACCAATACCTTGGACCCAATACCTGGGGTCAATACCTCGAACCAAATACCATGGACCAATACAAAAATACCATGGACCAAATACCACGGACCAAAACTTAGTTTTCCAACATGTATGCACCTTTCCTTCTATGAACATGCGTGTGTACATTACATGCGCCTTTGTATATAGTGAACCTACATGTATACGTGACTTGGTATACAGTGAACCTACGTATACCTTTTCATATACGCGACTTTGTATATAGTGAACCTGCATGTATACGCGAATTGGTATATAGTGAACCTACATATACCTTTCTTTCTTTCTTCATTCTTGTTGTTTACTTGCTATACTGTGATCTTTCATCTGAGAGAGTTGCCATCAAGGACAACACTTGTGTCATACTTGTATCATAATGCCAACAATCTCCCCCTTTGGACTTGATGTCAACAACCACACCAAGTCACTCTCCCCCTTTGACATCAAGGGAAAAGGGTGGACCAAGTTATTCTCTCCCTTGATATACATTTTGTTGTCCATACTCACCCTGAGTACATGCTAAAATCTCTGATTGAGCTCCCCCTTTATACATGCTAATATGTATTAATCCGTTCATGCTCCCTGTGAACACATGCTAAGTCTGCAAAGATATTTTTCAAAAGAATAACATGACTCTACAACTCAACTAAGTGAGTATGACTCAAATAGAAATTATTACATCATCCTTCCCATGCAAAGTGGGGTTACAAATTAGGTCTTTTCATGACCTTTACATAAAATGATATACATGACTTTTATAACAAATACCAGCAATCTAAACAATACCATGATAGTCATCGGCAACTATCATACACCATATATGATTTGCACCATAAGCATCTGTCAACAGTATCCAGACCTGTAACCTGCAATAACATTCTCTTGACCAACCAACAATGAGTAGCAAGATGTATCGTTTAGCGACATAAGCATCATCACCAAAGGCTTCTAACCATAATGCCAACAATGCATTATTCGAAGCATATGCCCCCCCCAAACCTATTCCATTTGTTCATTGTCAAATTTGATCATGCATATATCAGCAAGAAGTATCAAGGCGTCATCATCATCAAGTTAGGATCAAAAGCACTTCTAAACAACATCTTATGAGTACCAACACATTTCCATACATCATCAGCAGATTGTAACCATTATCAAATAGAGCAAATAATTGACTGAATCATATCAGACCCTTTTTCTTGAGTTTGTCCCACTTCTTTTCCTCAAACCAACATATACGCGACTGTGCAGCTTTGAACTCATGTATACATGTGACTTGTCTTTATGAAACTTGTGTATGATATTTATAACACTGAGGTTCCACACCTTTAGCTCCCTCTGAGTCTGTCATGTCTGTATACTCTACTATGCCACATCTTTCTGACTGTACTTCCTTTTTCTTCCATAGCTTCGACTTTGATGTTGTTTTCTCCTTCTGGTATGGTGCCCAAAATCTTCTCCTGCATTCCTTTGCTATATGTCCAAGCTTGTTACATGCATAACATCTTATATGTTTCATATTCCTTCTATAGTAGTCAATGACTTTGTGACCAAACATATTGCAAGCAAAACAATATCCCTTAAAGTACCTGGAATGTGTTGATCTTTCTGTGTGATGGTCTTGAACCATTCTACTTCTTCATCTGGCTACAACATGCACAAATTTATGAAATATAAAACATGCAACATTATTCATTGGAGGAAATAACTATCTATCACTTCCACAGTTAGGAGTAAAGGATTTTCTTTGAAGACTTTCTTTTTTTGGTTGTTGATGGGGTTGACCTCTCATCTCCTTGTTGAGAATTTCATATTTTGTATTAGAGTTCCTTGCCTCACCTTACGAGATAGATTCACCTTCAACAGATTCATAAAAACCAAGACTAGTTTTGATAGCAGGCGACCTTTGACTACTAAAAATATCATCCAAAATTTTAGTACTTTCTTGAAATCATAATAGTTTATCTTTTTCTTCTAATTTACCTTTCAAGATATTTACCTCAACTTGATGTCATTCTTGCTTTTCCAGATATTGCTTCTTCAAGATTTCTTCTGACTTTCTTCCTTCTTCCACTTGTTGCCTTAGTTTGAGAATCTCATTTTCTTGTTCTTCACTCTACTCCTGCAACATCTGACGTACTCTGAAGGCACACTCTAGCTGAGCTTTTAAACTGATAACTTCTTCTTTGAGGGCACTCTCCCTTTTGGTAAATATATCTTATTGATCTATGATTTTATCTAATGCTTCATTTGCTAGTTCATCTTCAATCTGAGGTGATTTAGAATCTGAATACTTGCTTCCACCTAACAGCAGGCTATAACTGTTCCTTTGAGTTGTCTTCCTCTTTTGACGTGCTTTCTTTCCCATTGTTCTATGGATTTCCTTCAAGCGATCAAGCTTCTCCCAAAGGACCTACTCTGATTCCAATTGTTGGAAATAATACTGAGAGGGGGGTGGGTGAATCAGTATTATCAAATCACTAAATTTTTCATTTCCATAATCAGATTCATATACGCTTCTTCAGTTAAGGGAACTCACGCGTACACGCAACTGTGTTTAATGCAACTAGCGTATATCCAATCAACTTATGATTCAGTTAATCCATTATATGTTGATCTTTAATCAGTGCATCAGAACTTCATTAACCATATAAATAGCAAACAAGTGCAATAAAACAGAACATATCATCACACATAAGAAACACACATGAGCACCATGATATAAGGTGGAAACCCAATGCGGGACAAAAACCACCTGCTGCCATCTTCCTTTAATATAAGAAAAACATGTTTACAATCTTGTACTAGCTTAGACTCATACTAGTACGTAGGCATCCACCTACTTAAGGTTATAGCCTTCTCTCATTCTCCGGCTACTACTAGAAGGCAGCTACAACCTCCTGGCTCTTGTACTAGCTGATATGTTACTAGTACGTAGGCGTCGGCCTATTGAAGGCTCTAACCTTCACTCATTTTCTAGCTGCTACTGGAAGGGAGCTCCAACCCCCTGGCTCTTGTACTGGCCGATATGTTTACCATTACGTAGGCACCGACATACAGAAGGCTATGACCTTCTCTCTTCCACCATGGACCATGTTTCATAAATTTTCATACTAGATACTCCTGAAGCACAACACAATAATTTGAAGGCCACGTTCCATCCAATTTTCATACTGGACCCATCAACAACATTGAAGCACAAAATCAATCACAACTGCAATACAACCATCAACTACACTTGCATCATCAATCTCTAAATCACCCAACATTGAAACACTGAAACCTTGTCAACAAAACACAGTCACCTGAATACAGAGCAGACCACAGAATTTTGTAACAACAACCAAATCCAACTGCAACTTAAATTATCATACTTCATATTGTATACGCTACTCTGATGAGACGAACTAGCATGTATACACGCTTTTACCAAAGTGGACCTACGTACATATCTGCAAATATTTACTCATAACTTTGCAACTATTCCAGACATCAATCATACCCAGATCATACAATAAAAAATGCGTCAATAATTTAGATCTAGTCTATCCATGATCAAACGACATAATGATAATACATTCTAAGCCTTATGATCCTGATCCATCATCCATCATCAACCTCATAGGTGCATCCTTGGTTTAGATCAAGCAAAGCATCACAAACCCATAACCAACATACTAGATCTCACACTTCATCAAATATTCATCACTTGCACACTTTCACTTCGGCCTAATGATCTTCTTCCCCTTATATAGGTTTAGGCCTCTCTCAATACCATGGTCCAAAACCACTTAGGACCAATACCTTGGACCCAATACCTGGGGTGAATACCTCAGACCAAATACCGTAGACCAAAACTTAGTTTTCCGACATGTACGCACCTTTCCTTCTTTGAACGTGCGTGTGTATGTTATACGCACCTTTGTATATAGTGAACCTGTTTATATACGTGACTTGGTATACAGTGAACCTGTGTATACCTTTTCGTATACGCGACTTTCTATATAGTGAACCTGCATGTATACGCGAATTGGTATATAGTGAACCTGCGTATACCTTTCTTTCTTTCTTCATTCTTGTTGTTTACCTGCTATACTGTGATCTTTCATCTAAGAGAGTTGCCATCAAGGACAACACGTGTGCCATACCTGTATCATAATGCCAATAATCTCCCCCTTTTGACTTGATGGCAACAACCACACCAAGTCACTCTCCCCCTTTGACATTAAGGGCAAAGGGCGGACCAAGTTATTCTCTCCCTTGATATACATTTTGTTGTCCATACTCCCCCTGAGTACATGCTGAAATCTTTGATTGAGCTCCCCCTTTATACATGCTAAGATGTATCAATCTGTTCATGCTCCCCCTGAGCACAGGCTGAGTCTGCAAAGATATTTTTCAAAAGAATAACATGACTCTACATCTCAACTAAGTGAGTATGACTCAAATAGAAATTATTACATCATCCTTCCCATGCAAAGTGGGGTTACAAATTAGGTCTTTTCATGACCTTTACATCAAATGATATACATGACTTTTATAACAAAGACTAGCAATCTAAACAATACCATGATAGTCATTAGCAACTATCATACACCATATATGATCTACACCATAAGCATCTGTCAACAACATCTAGACCTATAACCTACAATAAAATTTTCTTGATCAACCAACAATGAGTAGCAAGATGTATCGTTTAGCCACATAAGTATCATCACCAAAGGCTTCTAACCATAATGCCAACAATGCATTATTTGAAGCATATGCCCCCCCGAACCTATTCCATCTATTCATTGTCAGATCTGATCATGCATATATCAACAAGAAGTATCAAGGCATCTTCATCGTCAAGTTAGGATCAAAAGCACTTCTAAACAACATCTTATGAGTACCAACACATTTCCATACATCATCAGCAGACTGTAACCATTATCAAGCAAAGAAAATAATTGATTGTATCATATCAGACCCTTTTTCTTGAGTCTGTCCCACTGCTTTTCCTCAAACCAACATATAAGTGACTGTGTAGCTTCGAACTCGCGTATACACCTGACTTGTCTTTATGAAACTTGCATATGATATTTAGAACACTGAGGTTCCACACCTTCAGCTCCCTCTGAGTCTATCATGTTTGTATACTCTGCTATGCCACATCTTTCAGACTATGCTTCCTTTTTCTTCCATATCTTTGACTGTGATGTTGTTTTCTCCGGTGTGCAAAATCTTCTCCTGCATTCCTTTACTATATGTCCAAGCTTGTTGCATGCATAACATCTTATATGTTTCTTATTCTTTCTATAGCAGTCAATAGCTTTGTGACCAAACATATTGCAAGCAAAACAATATCCCTTAAAGTACCTGGAATGTGATGATCTTTCTGTGTGATGGTCTTGAACCATTCTACTTTTGCATATGGTTGCAACATGCCCAAAGTTATGACATATAAAACATGCAACATTATTCATCAGAGGAAATAACCATCTATCACTTCCACAGTTAGGATTAAAGGATTTTCTTTGAAGACTTTCTTTCTTTGGTTGTTGATGGGGTTGACCTCTCATTTCCCTGTTGAGCATTGTAGATTTTGTATTAGATTTCCTTGCCTCACCTTGTGAGCTAGATTCACCTTCAACAGATTCATAAAAACCAAGACCAGTTTTGATAACAAGTGAACTTTGACTACTAAGAATATCATCCAAAATTTTAGTACTTTCTTGAAATCATAATAGTTTATTTTTTTCTTCTAATTTACCTTTCAATATATTTACCTCAACCTGATGTCATTCTTCCTTTTCCAAATATTGCTTCTTCAAGATTTCTTCAGAATTTCTTCCTTCTTCCACTTGTTGCCTTAGTTTGAGAATCTCATTTTCTTGTTCTTCATTCTGCTCCTGCAACATTTGACGTACTATGAAGGCACACTCCAGTTAAGATTTTAAAACAGATAACTTCTTCTCTGAGGGCACTCTCCCTTTTTTTAAATAGATCTTGTTGATCTATGATTTTATCTAATGCTTCATTTGTTGGTTCATCTTCAATCTGAGGTGATTTAGAATTTGAATACTTTCTTCCACCTAACAGTAGGCAGTCATTATTCCTTTGAGCTGTCTTCCTCTTCTGATGTGCTTTCTTTCCCATTGTTCTACGGATCTCATCCAAGTGATCAAGCTGCTCCCAAAGGACCTGCTCTGACTCCAATCATTGGAAATAATATAGAGAGGGGGGGGGGGGGGGGGGGGTGAATTAGTATTATCAAATCACTAACTTTTTAATTTCCATAATCAGATTAATATACGCTTCTTCAGTTAAGGGAACCTGCGACACGCAACTGTGTTTAATGCAACTAGTAATAAACTTATGATTCAGTTAATCCATTATATGTTGATCTTTAATCAGCGCATCAGAACTTCATTAATCATATAAATAGTAAACAAGTGCAGTAAAATAGAAAATATCATCACACATAAGAAACACACATGAACACCATGATATAAGGTGGAAACCCAATTCGGGACAAAAACCACCTGCTACCATCTTCCTTTAATATAAGAAAAACATGTTTACAATCTTGTACTGGTGTAGAATCATACCAGTACGTAGGCACTCACCTATAGAAGGCTACAACCTTCTCTCGTTGTCCAACAACTACTAGAAGGGAGCTACAACTCCCTGGCTCTTGTACTAGCCAATATGTTTACTAGTACATATGCGTTGACCTACTGAAGGCTCCAACCTTCACTCATTTTCCAGCTGCTACTGGAAGGGAGCTCCAACCCCCTGGCTCTTGTATTGGCCGATATGTTTACTAGTATGTAGGCACCGACCTGTATAAGGCTATGACCTTCTCTCTTCCTCCAGGGACCACATTTCATAAATTTTCATACTGGATACTTCTGAAGCACAAAACCATAATTTGAAGGCCACGTTTCATCTAATTTTCATACTAAACTCATCAACAACATTGAAGCACAAAATCAATCACAACTGCAATACAACCATCAACTACACCTGCATCATCAATCTCTGAATCACCCAACACTGAAACACTGAAACCCTGTCAACAAAATACAGTCACCAGAATACAGAGCAAACCACAAAATTTTGCAACAACAACCAGATCCGACTGCAACTTCAAATATCATACTTCATATTGTATATGTTACTTTGATGAGCCAAACTAGTGTGTATATGCGCTTTTACCAAAGTGGACCCATGTACATATTTGCAAATATTTACTCATAACGTTGCAGCTATTCCAGACATCAGTCATACCCAGATCATACAATAAAACATGCGTCAATAATTCAGATCTAGTCTATCCATGATCAAACGACATAATGATAATACATTCCAAGCCTTATGATCCCGATCCATCATCCATCATCAACCGCATAGGCGCATCCTTGGTTTAGACCAAGAAAAGCATCACAAACCCATAACTAGCATACTAGATCTCACACTTCATCAGATATTCATCACTTGCACACTTTCACTTCGGCCTAATGATCTTCTTCTCCTTATATAGGTTTAGGCCTCTCTCAATACCATGTTCCAAAACCACGTAGGACCAATACCTTGGACCCAATACTTGGGGTCAATACCTCGGACCAAATACCATGGACCAATACCAAAATACCATGGACCAAAACTTTGCTTTCCGACATGTACATGCCTTTCCTTCTGTGAACATGCATGTGTACGTTATATGTGCCTTTGTATATAGTGAACCTACATGTATACATGACTTGGTATACAATGAATCTGCGTATATCTTTTTGTATACGTGACTTTGTATATAGTGAACCTGCGTGTATACATGACTTGGTATATAGTGAACCTGCGTATACCTTTCTTTCTTGATTCTTGTTGTTTACCTGCTATACTGTGATCTTTCATCTGAGAGAGTTTACATAAAGGAAAACACTTGTGTCATACCTATATCATAATGCCAACATCACAAGTACACGTGCTCCCCAACCCGAAACTCCTTAAATTTTCTATGTTAATCCGCATAACTCTTCTTCTTGTCCCGTGTTGCCTTTAAATTTATTTTGATATTGTGCATCTCATGTTCCATCTCTATCAACATATCTAGTCCAATCAACACCCTGTTCACTAGATCACTCCAGTTGATAGGAGTATTACAACTCTTCCAATAGAGAGCCTCAAATGGAATCATCTTTAAGGATTCATGATACCCATTTTTATAAGAAAACTCCACCAGTGGAAGATACGCCTCCCACTTCCTCTACTGATGCATGACGTACATCCTCAATATATCCTCAAGGATATTTTTAACCCTCTCAGTCTTCCCATCTGTATGTGGATGTTGACTTGTACTGAAATCTAGTTCTTCCCCAAGCCTACAAACAATTACTTCCAAAACTTGGAAGTGAACTTGGAATCTTTGTTTGATATAATCTTCTTGGGAACTCCATGCAACCTCATTATCTCCCTTATGAAGATATAATCCACTTCACTAGCTAAATTAGTGGACTTCACTGCAATGAAGTGAGCTACCTTGCTCAACCTATAAACCACATCCATGATAGAGTCATGTTGTCTCAATGTCCTATGCAACCCTATAATGAAGTCCATGGAAATGAACTCCCATTTCCATTATGGAATCATAATAGGATGCAACAAACCAAATAGATGCTTGCATTTAGCTTTAACTTGTTGACAATCCAAACACTTAACAACAAAATCAACCACATATTTCTTCAGATTCGACCAGCAGTAGAACGTCTTAATAATTGCCAAATTCTTATGGTATCCTAGGTGACCTAAATATGGTTTGACATGAAACTCTCTCAAAATAAGATTATTCAACTCACTGTTATCTAGCACATAGATCATGTCCTTGAATTTGACCAAGCCATCTACTGTGAGGTGATACTCCTCATCCTAATCACCCCACCCTGTTACTGCAATCTTTGCTTCAGTTGTTGGTACTTTTCATCATTCTTCCCTACATTTAAGATCCACTCTTGTACATCTATCTCATAAGAGCTTAGAGCTTAAATATGATTCACCTGTACTCTCATATTGAGAGAATCTACAACCATGTTCTCCTTTCCTTTGATGTACTTGATCACAAAATCAAACTCACTGAGAGTAGCCAATCATCTAGCTTTCCTTGCATTCAGATTGAGCTAGTCAAATAAGTACCTGCATCCACTATGATCATTCGTTAGGAAAAATCTCCTACCAAGAATATAATGTATCCCCATCTTCAATGCATGAGTGATGGTTGCAAACACAAGATAATGAGTCACATAATTTTTCACATGCTCATTCAACTTTTGTGATTCATAGAAAACCACCTACCATTCTTGCATCAATATCCACCAAGTATTTCCTTACAAGAATCTGTACAAACCACAAACTACTTATCAGGATCTATAGTCTTCAAAATTGAGAATTGGTAAGCAAATTCTTCAACTGATCAAATCTATTCGCACATTCACCAGTCCGTTCAAACATCTTTCCATTTCTCGGGAAATATGTGATAGAATAGCCAATCTTGGAAAAGTTCCTAATGAACCGCTTGTAATAACCTTCTAGTCCCATGAATAATTTGACTTCATCCACATTGCTTGGAGTTGGACATTCCATGATAGATTTAATCTTTTATGAATCCATTACTATCCCTTCCTTGGAAACAACATGTCCCAAGTAATGAATCTGAGACTGAGAGAAACTGTCTTTGTTGAGCTTGGCATACAACTTATGCTCTCTCAAAAATATCAATATTCCTTCTAGGTGCTCTGCATGCTCTTCCTCATTCTTTGAATATATCAATATATATTCATCAAAAACTATCACAAACTTATCCATGTAAGGGCGCAACACATTATTCATCAAACACATGAAGGTGGCTAGAGCACTAGTAAGACTGAAAGGAACTTGCACCACAAAATCATAGTGCCCATACCTTGTACAGAATGTAGTCTTGTAGATGTCTTCTTCTTTGATGTGCACCTGATGGTACCCTAGTCTCAGATAAATATTTGAAAATATTGTTGCTCCCTTCAGTTGATCAAACAACTCATCAATATGAGGCAATGGATACTTGTTCTTGATAGTCACCTTGTTCATCTACCTGTAATCAATGCCCAATCTGAGAGTACCATCATTTTTCTTTACAAATAACAATGGTGCATCGCAAGAAGACACAATTGAACTCATGTATCCCTTATCAATCATATCTTTAAGCTGCAACTTCGATTTCACCAACTCTGGAGTGCTCATCTTGTATGGTGCCTTAGATGTTGGTGTTGCTCCTGGTATCAACTCAATAGAGAAATCCACCACTGCATGAGGAGGCGGCTTTGGAATCTCTATAGGAAGCACATCTTGAAACTAATACAAGACAAGATACTTCCTCAAGACTTCGTCATCCATGTCTTCCTTCCCTTTTCACTAGAAACATGAACTGCAAATAATATACACCCTCTCATGTAGCTACGCTTTGTTTGCATAGTTGTAACCATCCTCACCAATGCAAGCTTATTCTTTCCCTACAAGACTCTCTTTTATCCATCATCATATAACCACTCAATGGACTTATCATAACAATCCACCTTGGTCTTGTGAAGAAATAACCAATCCATGCCAAAAAGTATGCCATATGTACCCAAAGGAAGCACGTTTAGGTGTGTTGTTGTAGGCAAGCCATTAATCTCAAAGGCACTAGATCTCACCCAATGGTGTACTCTTCTCTTGGTCCTTGTAGCCAACTACACCAATCAAGATTATGCATGGACTTCTTTACTCAAATGACACTGATCCACTAGGTAAATACTAACATAACTATAATTATATATCTAGGATCCATCAAAATGGAAACAACTTGATCAAGAAGTGCCTTACCTTCCATTTCAATAATAGATTTATGATGTTTTGTCTATTTGTTATCAAGTGCTGCATAGATCTGGGGAATGCTCTGACCTACATCCCTAACTATCTGTGCCTCCTGAGCACTGTAGATATGTCATCTACCACCATGGTAAAATGGGAAATCCTTATTGTGATGGTATTTACCACAAATCCAACACTTCCTTAGTTCCCTGCCACTGCCTTTATTCTTATGATTTCCAAGTTGAGACCCATGTCCCACCAAATATTTGCTTTCCTTTGAGACTAAAGGTATCTATGTTCGATCTGTAAACTATCATGGATATTCCACTAGACAATTCGTCACAACATATATGACAAAATATTATATTAAAAATATGATATTCTACACTATTACAGTTTTATTAAACTTTAATATTTGTAGATTTAATTGTAATTAGTGCATACATGTGAAGGGAAATTATGCAGAAAAGTAGAGAATGAAAATATAAGATCACACACAAATAAGACACAATATATGCTCTTTGGGAAACCAATTCGGGAGAAAACCCAGTTGGAAGGTGAGGTCGCTTCGTTCTCTTTCTTTGACTAGAAATATGGTTGTAGGTACAAAGAAGTAATTCATGTTGCCCGTGGGCTGCTACAATGCACAAATCCTTTGTGTGTGCTCTATCTCTTATCTCTCCTGGATATCTTTGCTCAGCTATGGAACAAAATGATCTTGAAATAATGGAATGCTTCTTCCTCCTAATGGCTTGGTTATAACTCAACTTGATAACCTACTAGTGGTTAAGCTTGACTACATCAATTGTCAAATAGAGCTACAATATATACTCTTCAAGATTCTTTTACGTCATAATCACATGGCTAACCCCTTTTCCATGAATAGTGGGGGCTGACGCAACATCCTCCCAAACTATAGGTGTGAAAAAAGGAAGGTCAACTTCTGAGTGGCATAAATTTTGCATACAGACATTGATTGACATGCTTCTTGCGTCGTTGGAAGGATATTTGCGTGTAGAATAACATGAAATGGTGTAGTACTCAAGTGAAATTTTTTTACCCCTAATAAACGCGTTTTATGCCTCAAAATTCTCTTGGAAGGTTTCATACCCTGTTTCGCCAAACTGGGTCTCATCAGTAAAAACGGTCCCGTGAGTTGATTCCTCCACTTTTTCCACTCCAAATGCTCGAGATGCATGACAAAAAATATAATGATCCAACATATATCACACCTCTCCATTTTGGGAGGCTTTTGGTCCCCAAAATCTTCTACTGAATGAGGTGAGGAAATTTTTCCTCCACATTCTCTCTAGTGTACCATTTAGCTTTGTTTGGAATTTGTCCCTTTAATCCAATTTTCCAAAGGTTATGTTGTCCCCTTCTTATAGTTCTCAACTTATTATGCAAAACTGTATCTCCTATCAACTCTACTTGAGCATCTAGTGCCAAATCCTCCACAAAAGGTAGGACCTGTTCCTCTTCTTGATCTGGCATGGAAGGTTCATAGAGTTTCAAATTCTCTAGATTCCCAATTGAGTAAATGTGCATATATGTTGCTAAAATGAGTTCATAGGCATTAACACCCACCTTTTCTAGTATCTCAAAGGGACCATACCTCATATCCTTGATTTTCTTACCAGGCCCTTGCGGCCTCTCCTTGTTCAACTGTAACCATACTCTGTATCCCACCTTGAATGACTTCTCTATTTTGTGTTGATCATGCTTGGCCTTATACTTTTTATGTGACTTTTGTAGTGTTTCTTGTGCCTGTAGATGGATCTGCCTGATATTCTTTATAATTTTTTCAACCCTTAAAGCATCTCCCGTAAGATATTCCCTCACACCTCCTTGTTTCCCATATGTAATATCCAAAGGTGAAGATGGAAAATATCCAAAACAAGTCTCAAATGGGGACTTTCCTGTAGAAGTGCAGACTGCTCTGTTGTAAGAATGTTGTATATATACCATATTTTCATCCCAGGTCTTCGGATACTTCTAGTTGTATCCCCTTAGAATTTGCACCAAAGTCCCATTGACTACTTCTATTTTCCCATTTGTCTATGGATGGAATGTTGTAGATCTCTTCAAATTTGTGTCTGTCTTCTCCCATATTGTAGTATAGAAGGCACTGAGAAATATTGTATCCCTATCTAGAATGATGTTCCTTGGTATCCCAAAGTGCACCTAGACTTGTCCAAATAACAAGTTTGTTGCTTCTTTCCTGCTGATAGTCTTTTTATAGGGCATCATAACACACATCTTGTTGAACCTATCAACTACCATGAATAAGTAGTCATGTCCATTCCTGGTTGTCGTTAAATCTCCCACAAAGTCCATGGAAATTCTTTCCCAAGGATGCATAGGTACAAGTAAGGGATCATATAGGCCCTGTGTCCTATTGCTAGGCTTACTATTACAACAAAACATGCGTCCTCTTATGAACCTAGCTACCTGGTCTTGCATCTTGGGCCTATACACATACCTCTGCAAGTTAGCCACGATCTTCCCTACGCCAAAGTTATCTGCAAACTTAGAGGTGTGATCCTCTCTAATCCGTTGTAATCACTCACATTTAGGAACACATAACTTATCTGTCATGTAGATTAACCCGGCTTGGAGATGGTAGTCAACAATGTTTTCTCCATCATGCACATGACTTTGACTCTGAAACTATTGATACACCTCCTTGAAGTCCTCATCCTTTGAATATGCCTATCTGTATGCATCATGGGTGAATGGCTCCATGTGCATAAGAGTCCCCAAATATGTAATATTTGATGTGGGTGGCCTTGAAAGCATGTTGGCCAAATTTTTTGTGCTTCCCTTCTTATACTTGATCACCAAATGAAATTGATGTAAAAATCCCATCCACTTGTAATGCTTGGTCTATTGTAGCTTACTTTGGTCCTACAAGTATTGTAATGGTTGGTGATATATGTGGATTATTGTCTCCCTTCCCATAAGATAATGCTTCCACTTCTTCATAGCTTGCATCATGGCATAGATCTCCTTGTCATAGGTAGGGTAGTTAAGGACTTCCCCATGAAATACTTTAGAATGGTAGCATACAAGTGTTCCTCCCTGCCTCAAGACATCTCCCATAGCATACCCAATTGCATCTGTCTCCACTTCAAAGGGTTGTTGCAAGTTTGGTAATGCTAGAACTGGTGTTTGGCTAATAATCCTCTTTAGCTCTTCAAAAGACCTTTGTTGACCTTTTATTCACTAGAAACTCTTGCCACTTGTTGTTATAGCGTGGAGCAGTGCTACTACTGCTAAAAATGAGGCCATGAACTTCCTTTGGTACTGTGTTGCCCAAATGAAACTCCTCATCTCAGAAACATTAGTAGGCACTGAGTATTTCATGATGGCCTCCATATTGGAAGGATCTATGTTCAGTTCTCCTCCACTGATCACATACCCCAAATACACCAAAGACTACTACGCAAACTCACACTTCTTGAGATTTTCTAAAAGTTGGTGCTTCTTCAATGTTTCCAGAACCTGCATCAAATGTGAAATATGCTCCTCCCAGGTAGCACTATATAATACTATATAATCCAAATAGAGAATAACAAATGAATCTATAAAAGGGCATAGTACATCATTCATTAACATCATAAATGTAGTTGGTGCATTACATAGGCCAACTGGCATAACTAACCACTCATACAAACCTTTCCTAGTTTTGAAGGTGGTCTTCCATGTTTCTTATTCTTTGACTTGAACCTGGTGATATCCATACTTCAAGTCCAACTTTGTGAAGTACTTTTCTTTCTACAACTGATCTAACAGATCATCTATCTTGCTCAGGGGGTTTTTGTTCTTGAGCATGATTTTGTTCAATGCCCTATAATCTATACACATCCACCAAGTTCCATCCTTCTTAGGCACAATGATGATGGGTGAACCACATGGTGATGTACTCGGTCGAATGATGCCCTATTCCAGTAGTTGCTCCATCTATTTCTTTACCTCACTTGCTGAATCTATAAAAAACTCTCTTTACAACCCAATATTTGGCAATGGGGACTTTAGGAATAGCTAGATCTCATGCTCCAATTCTCTCTTAGGTGGTAACCATTTAGGCTCTTGGAACACATCCTTGTTTTCCTGTAACAACTCCTCCCATTGTTGTTTATATTTCTTAGTACACCCCTCCATGGATGCCTTGCCTCTTATTGACTCCTCTTCGTAATGAATTTCTCTTAAAAACAACAAAACATTCTTATTGCTGGAACTGATAAATTTCTTGGCTTGGTTGGCACTTACTAGTGAACTTTTTGACTTGCCTTTGTGCATGTTGATGATGAATGATTTTCCATCCTTGATGAGCCAGTAATAATTGGCTCTTCCCATGAATATTTCATCTCGCATGTACATGTATGGAATCCCAAACAAGACTCCACATACATCAAGGGGAACCGCATCTAGATCTACTTCATCAATAAAATCAACACTGATAGAAAATCTAATTTTACATTGTTTTGTTACCTTCAACTCTACATCCTTATTAACCCATCCCAGTGGATATGGGTTTGGATCACAAACTTCCAGCCTCAAATTCTTGACCAACTTTGCTGCAATGAGATTCACCTGCGATCTTGAATCAAAAAGAGAATCAATCTTTGTCTTCTTGACCTGTGTCTTTATATTGAAGAGTTTGGTCATTTCTTTCTCATCATGTTGCTGAAGGCTACTCAGGTTCAACTACTTCGGCACTGACATGAAAACGATCTTCTCATCCATGTTTGAGCTACTTTCAACTTGGTTTCTCAAATATGTAGTTGCTGGGTCTTCAAAATTTTATCCACTTTCACTTTCATTTCCATCATTTTACCCTCATTCTGTAACTCTATAGCCAGATAACTTTACATTAAGTAACCATTTTTCATCATTACATGGGTTTATCATTATTATTTTCCAAGTCATTGATTTTAATTATTATAAGTGAATTTGTGATTAAATGTTAGGATATTAACATATTTTCAAATATATCTAAAAGTGTTATGAGTGTTGTGATATTGTAGGCCTACTTGAAGATTCTAAAAGGGTCCGACTTGGCCAGCCAACCACAAATTTCGAATTTCAAATTACAACTCATGAATATTTGTGGAGTAATTATAGAATATGCGGATCATTAACTATTCACATTCAAAGGAGAAGAATAATGGATAAGAGGATTTGTATCTTACATTTTTAGGTGATTGACTGTAACCACAAAGAGAGAAATGTGGATGTAGGGCGAGATCTAAGGATCTATATTTTTTGTATAGTTATCCTCAAATTTGTATAGATAGGAGTGCACCCTTCATACAAAGGGTTGTTGGTTGTTATATTCAAGTTAGAGATTGTGAGTGTTAGTGTTAGTTACTAGTTTCTAGTTGGAGGTTCCAATTTCTAGATGTAGTTTCTAAAGTGAGGAGAGAGAATTATTGTAATATATTGTAACTTCATATTTATGAAATACATACTACTATTTTGATCTCCAAGATGTGATAGTTGATTCAGTGTGCTTTCTAAAGAATGAAGGCCCCCCATCAACCACATTTTGCACATCTTTGTACATATTGGTACACTACAACAAAACCCTGTGATTAGCATCCCTTTTTGCTTCCTTTTTTGCATCTAGAGACAATTTTTGGTGCTATTTGTGTCCATTTATCAAATATGGTGCAAAACTTGATGCAAAGTTTTCACCAAGTTTTGCACCAAGTCTTACATCAAATTTAGCACCAGGTATTGTAATAGGTTGTGCACCAGATTTTACACCAAGTTTTACACCACGTTTTATGCCAAGTTTTGTGTCATCCTTTGCACCATGTTTTGCATCAAGTTTGGCACCTAATTTGTTTTACCATCTTTTGCATCCTCTATTGCATCCACTTTTTGCGCCTACACTTGCATAAACTTTTTCATCATCTCTTGCATCCTCTTTTGCATCATTTTTTAAATCATTTTTTGCATCCATTTTTGCATATCTTTTTCATCCCCTTTGTTCCAAGTTTTGCATCGACGTTTGTGTCTAGTTTTTGCATCTAATTTTGCATCTATTTTTGTTGCATTGACTTTTACATCTTGTTTTGCATCCATATTTACATCCTCTTTTTCATCTGTTATTGTGTCCACTATTACATCCATTTTTCTTGTGCCATAATTTTCACCTAGTTTGACACCTCCTTTTCCACCCTTTTCTGTTTCTAAATTTGCATCCACGATTGTGTCCTCATATACATCTAGGTTTTCATCAACTTTTACGTCTATTTTTAATCCCTTTTTATATCCACTTTTGTTTCAAGATTTTCATCAGGTTTTGTGTCTTCTATTGCATCTACTTTTGCATAGAATTTTGTTGTATCAACTTTTGCATCATATTTTACATCCATTGTTGCACCCATGTTTATGCCCACTTTTACATCCCTTTTTGCATCCTGTTTTTCATCTTCATTTGCTTCTTTTTTTGTATCTATCATTACATCCACTTTTTTTGTGACACAGTTTGTACCATGTTTTGTACTTACTATTGTACCCACGTTTTCTTCCAATTTTGCATCCATCTTCGCATCCTCTTTTGCATAAAACATTGCATCTATTTTTGCATCCACTTTTGTGTTGGGTTTTGCATCTCATTTTGCATCTTCTTTTGTATGTACTTCCATTGCATCCATATTTTGCATCCAATTTTGTTTCTCATGTTGCACCCGTGTTTGCATCCACTTTTAAATCCCTTATAACATCTTGTCTTGCATCTTTTTTTTTTGTCTATTATTACATCCACTTTCTCATCCACTTTTTTTGTGCTATTATTTGTGCCATATCTGATGCCTATCATTGCAACCCACATTTTCTTCCACTATTACATCCACATTTGTATCCTCTTTTGTGTCCAAGTTTGCATCAAATATTGTTTATGTTTTTTGCATCCCATTTCAAATCTACTTTTACATCCACTTTTGATTTGTCCAATTTTGCAACTAATTCTGTGTTCGCTATTGCACCCATGTTTGGCCAATGTTTACATCGCTTTTTTCATCCAAATTTTCCTCCTTTTTGCATTCATGTTTGTGTCCTTTTTTTTTACATTCATTGTATTATCCACATTTGTTTCACCACAATTCATGCTAAGTTTTATGCCTACTATTTTGCCCATGTTTCCTTCCACTTTTTCATCCATGTTTGAATCCTATTTTGTGTTCAAGTTTGCATTAACTATTGCATCTAATTTTTCATCCACTTTTCTGTCAATTTTTTTGTCTTGTTCTACATCTACTTATGTTGTGTCCACTTTTCATCCAAATTTACGTCTATTTTTACCCCCATTTTTTGGTTCACTTTTGCATCCCTTTTTCAACACACATCATATTTTTTGCATTGATTGTATTTCTTATGACATTGAAAATTATGAACAACTGATGAGAATGTCAATAACTATAACGATGATGATAATGAAGATGATGACGATGACATGAATTTTGATTGTTATGATAATGACAATGATGATAAAGACGATGAGAGTTACAATGACAATGATGATGATGATGCTAATGACGTTGGTCATTCTTCCAAATTTTTAAATGTTGTCATGGTCAAAATCATAATAATTATCTTTGGCGGCATCTTCCAAGTCATCATCATCTGATCATCATTATGATTATTTTCATCTTGGTCATCATCAAGAACAATAATGGCATTAATGATGATTATGATGTTCATGATGAAGATGACAACAATTATGATAAAAATTATATTAGTTATGATGATGGGGATGATGACAATGATAATGGTAGTAATAATGATGATCATCGATCATCTCTAAAAAATAAAGTTGTTATTTTTCTTGCATATATCATGTGTCCTGACAACCCTTTTCGAGCACTCGTAACATTTTTTAGGTTGATGATATTTCTTATGATGCCTATAATTATGAACAATTGATGACAATATCCGTAATCATGATGATGATGATGATGATGAAGACATGAATGGTAATTATGACGATAATGAAATGATGACAATAATGATGAAATTGATGGTGGTGATGATGGTGATAATGAAGATGATGACCCTCCCTATAAACTAGGGAGATACTCATAATGAGACAAAAAAGTACTCTCAAGTTGAAATATTCATGTAAGAAGGGATCTAGATTGATAAGTATCAATGATGATTTACATCATCATAGCCAACATTGTCAAAATAGTAAGGCTTTGACTAACAAGTTTATTTCTCCATTAGATCAGAGCACGATGTTGGGACACATAAATTTGGACACCACTGCCTCTCTAGGCACTTACCCGACCAGGTTGTTCACCAGGTATGTCCTCACATGTTCATTTCCTAATCCACTATCATAATATTTGACACCAAGGAATGCAAATCCTCATGACTATTCTTATCTTGGATTCATGTACTTGACTTATGATGATTAGTCCTAGTCAAAGTCCAAATTCTCAAAGAATATTGGTCCCAGATGTTTATCCAATCCACCATTCTCCCTACTAGGCTTACGATTGTTAGTCCTGGCCATAGTACATGAAACATGGATAATATGGTGTCTACCCTCACTCCCTCTCAACCAGAGAGGAGACATCCACAAGCATAAGATTTTCTCAAGAATACCCATCATTTTCATAGAGAATAACATCATTAATTTGTTATCATCACATGATGCCTTTATGATTAAGCATTCATAGATTTGTGGCAAAATATTTCCCATTTTTTCATTTGTGATCAAATAAAATAAAAAAGTGAAAGCCAAAATCATTAAAGATACACTATGTTGATTTATCTAAGTCTAAACTCTAATATTGAAGTGAAAATTCATGTAAATCTTATATCTACGAGTTGTGCCAAACTTATGAAATCCTTATTCCCTAAGTCCTATATTTAAGAAAACGAAAAAGAAAGAAAAATAAGGGCCAATGAATGGTAACTCATGTATTCGCTCCCTCTTTGGAAAATATATGAATATATACACTCCTAGTCACACTTGATCACATGTTTGTGATGGTTAAATCATGAATTACTCTCTTCTCCTTGCGTTTTCACTTCATCATTTAAGCACCTAATTGAGGATGTAGGGAATGTTTGTTGCCTAAGGCTTTCATGTCTACTATTGGTTTACTTATGTCACACTACTGTCAATTTATGTGACATAGTGAAATACATAAATTTGTGGAGTTATTAGAGTGGTGTATTAAGTTAGTCACCACACACACATGTATTACATCTCATTGATCCACATGTGTGCGTTGGAGACTCATTGCTTGACAACTTTAATGGAGACTACTTTATGGCTTTAATGGTATAGCTTACAAAATATCTTGTTAAACATTGCGATTCATCCTTTCTTTTCCTCAAGACACTTGATAATATTGAAGTCAGTCCCAATAATCCATGGAGATGGGGAGTATAAATTACTTGTGCTAGAAATAGAATTGAGAAATAGAGGTTTTCCATTTGCGATATTGGAGTCATAGACATTGGATACATGGTAGTAGTCCTCGATGTCAATTAACTAAAATTGTATTGTCAATAATGCGAAAAGAGGTAAACATATTGGTAACCTTGATGTCTTGATCATTTCAAATAATAACCATTCCACCAAAGTATCTCTAAGCATCAGTCACTGCTACTTGGAAATTCCTCCCCCATTTTCTAATTATATGAGGTAGAACCTCACTTAATATTTTTGCTTCTTATATCAACATTATTGATGGGTGCTTTGCATACCATTTTTCTTTTAAGAGTCTTTGTTTTCCTTTACTATTGAGGCCCCTCATGTTCCATGAGACTATTTTCATCGAGAATTTACATAGAAAGGAAGTATAAATTCTATGTAAATTTATACATAGAATTTATACTTCTATCAATCAATGAATCATTAAAAAAACTGTCCAAAACAATTTCATCAAGCACTGAATCAATGCATTATAAAATACAATCTATAAACATTTTGGGAACGTTTTGCTAAAACATGCTTAAAAACCAACATACTTAACAATAATATGGACAATAACACATTTTGATAAATTAAATAACATATTATCAAGCCTAAAAAATGTCACTAATAGAAAACTATAAAGCATGCAACTAATGGAAGTAACCACTCAAGGCCACCATAAGACAATTAATCTATTAAGATCAAGATTAATGGGGACAAATATCTACAAAGGACAAAGGAAAACCTATTTTAACTTTATTGTTTTATTATCCTGGTTCAAGATGAACATTTCAAGATATCATGAAGAACATAATTAGTTTTATTACATTAAAAAAATGCAAGCACATACTATAACTTAGCAAGGAAGAGATGTATAACACCAATGTCAACAACACAACACATGGTATTGAGTTACTTTTTTATATATAATTTAAACTCCTATCATAAAATCACAAATTTAGCATGAATGGAATGTTTAAAATCCATTTTTATAAAAACAAAATATAATTTTTCTTATAGAAAAAAAATACCAAAAACTAAATATATTTTTTTAGAAAATAAAAAAATACTAAAACTAAATATATATTAAATAAAAAACTAAAACATAAGCAAACTAGAATTTGAATTTGACACTCTTGTTCACTTTCGGAAACTCATATGGTGGAATGTGATCTCTTTATCCTCATCTTTAGCTTTTTCCTAAAAAATAAAAGCATACAAAAGCGGGAAAGAGCCATAAAGCATCAGAAAGCTTTTTCCTAAGCACAAAAGCATCTAAAAAGTGGAAAAGGCCATTTTTATATGAGGAAACATTATTCACCCAAAAGATTTTTCCCAAATTGAACTAATGAGGAATTTGGAAAATCTTCATAGCCTTCACTTTCCTATATATTGGAGGCTTGGCCATTGAAAAATGATGGGAATTCTTGTATTTTCACGCTGCTGAGATCTATCTTGAGAGGGAGAGTTTTGGAGCTATGAGTTGGGGGAGGTGTTGTTGCAACTACATATGATTGTTGTAACTTTCCTCCAACTCCTTTATTCATATAGATTAGTTGTTATTCCTTCCATATGTTTCTATTCATTCTTTACTTCTTCTATTTAACTAATGGATGTATGGAATTTTGGTTTGTATTTATTTATTCAATAATATTTATATATTTTTGATAGTTTCGATTATCAATATATTATGCTGTGAAGGTTGCTTTATTGTCTCTCTTATGTGTAGAGCCAAGCTTTGGAGCTAGCTAGGAGCGCTTCCTAGCTATACTAAAAACTCCAAGAAGACCTACATGTGAGGACTCACAAGAATTCATTCTCTTTTTCTTAATCTATATGCTACGTCTTGATCTACTAAGAATCCTAAGCCTTAGAACAACCTTTCTCTTAACTGGTTTGTCCTAGGTTTCTGGGATAAACTGAGAGGGTTTTATTTTCGTTTTATTTTCATCTAACCATGCATTAAATCCTACAACAAAAAGATATTTAGAAACTTTAATATATTTCACTATGTAAATGGACTTAGTAAAATGAACCCATAGAAGGGTTCATAAATGGAAATAAAAGTAAAACTCTAAACAAGAAGCCAAAAGTGGATTTAACCATGGATGAAAAATTGGGAGTAGAATTGGATGTTAAACTAGCCATCAAAATAAGATGCAAGCAATAACACACAAAGGGTTTTAAAGTAAAATAAAAAAAATGCTACAACAATAGACACAAAGAAGGGAAGAAAATAGGGCATATGAAAGGATACCGAACTGGGCACAAACAAGGATGCAAAAATGGACACCAAAATGAGGATTCAAAGAATGGTGTACAATTAGGATGAAAAAAGGATGTAAGAAAAGACACAAAACAAGATGCAAAATGGGATTAAAAAAGAGTGAAACCAAGGATGTCAAAAATGATGCATAACTAGATGAAAATTCAAACTAAAATCTAGGTGCAAAATGAGATGAAAATGTGGACACAAAATGTGGCAGAAAAAAGGATGCAAATTTGGAAGCCAAAAAGGATGAAAAATTAAATACCAAAAAGGATGCAAATTTGGACATAAAAAATGGTGCAAAATTGGACACAAAAGAAGAAAAAATGGTGCAAAAATGGGCATAAAAATGGCTCAAATTTGGATGCAAATTGAGATGCAACATTGGATGTAAAATGAGGTGAAAAAAATCATTCAAAACTTGGTGCAAAAACAAATGCAAAAGTAGATGAAAAAATGGCTCAAAATTGAACGTAACAATAGACACAAAATGGGATGCAAAGGTGGATGCAACATATGGTTCAACATAGGATGCAAATTTAGATGTTCAAAAGGATGCAAGAAATGGTGTTAAAAATGATGCTAAATTGGATGAAACAAATGATGCAAAATATGGTGCAAAATAGGATACAAAAAAGGGAGATAAATAAAACGCAAAAGTGGATGCAAAAAATTGTGCAAAAATGCATGCAAAATTTGACACTAAATTAGATTCAACATATGGTGCAAAATTGGATGGAAAAAATGGTGTAAAAAAGGAAGAAAAATTGGCACAAAAATAGATGTAAAAATAAGTACACAATTAGAAGCAAAAAATGGCATAAGACCAGATGCAAAAATTGGCACAAACTAGATGTAAAAAAAGGCACTAAATCAGATGCCAAAGATGGTGTAAAAATTGATGCAAATTATGACACAAAAATAGAAGCAAAGAATGCCACAAAAGTGGAAGCAAAAAATGATGCAAAAAATGGCACAAAACTAGAAGCAAAACCTGTTGTAAACCAAATGAAAATCTTGGTGCAAAAAATGACGCTTTAAAAATTGTACAATAGAGCCAGATTTAGAGCCAGGCTGCTCATCCTAATTGAGAAAAAAATGCACTAAAATTTGGTGCAAATTGCTTGTTTTGTTGTAGTGGTAACATAGTATAGTTTTGTTATTTGATTTCTTTTCATGCAAGTGTGCTTTTACTTTAAACAAGTGTGATTTAATTTCAGCAGGTTTGATTTACTTTCGAGCAAGTGTGATTTCAATTATGCAAGTATGATTTCAATTTCTTTATGCTTGGTTTGATTTGGTTTGGATTGGATTGATTTATTATGTTTTATAATTAGTTTTAATTTAATTAGATTAATCTAACCTGAAAGATAACCACCTAGTACATATAGTACAAGTATACCTCGATAGTTTACGAAACCCCAAGTTGACAATTAATGTCAGGGATTTAACTCGCAATTAAATCACCCAACATTTTGGCGCCATTGTTGGGGAGGTATATATAGGTGTTTATTTTGAAGTTTAGACAACTCATTATAGTTGCATTCATTTTTATATGCATGGTTAAAAGCATGTTAAAATCATTTCTCATTTTAGATTTTAATAATTTTTCAAAAATTTGTACTAATCTATGTGCACGACATGAATTATCAACCAATTGGAGTAATTCATAGGGAATTATGAGTTTGAAGAATGTCCTTCCAAGAACTTTCTCGAATCCTAGCAACAATGGGGATATCTGCTTCTCAAGAAGAGTATATTTTAATTGCATTCAAAAATTTATTTGTCTCTCCACCTCCTCAAGAATATATTCAAGTCTCTTTTGATTCCTCTTGCCAATTTGTTGAAGAAGTTGAAGAATCATGCAATACTATTGATGGGGAGAAACTACTAGAATTTGAGGAATTCATAATAAAGGAGGATATGCAAAGTAATTCAAACCAAGAAAGGAATTAGGAATGTCATGGCCTTATTGAAAGATGGTTCCATCAAGGATCAAATCACCTTATTTCTTAATTGCAATATCAAAACACTTGGTTTTTCATGCTTTGATGTATTTTAATGCATTCATTTCAAAACTAAGCGTGAATATCTTTTTACTCCTGTTATGCACACGGTTACACTGGAAATATGCATACACTTGAAATAAATTTTCTATTTCCATTAGAGTAGAGTAGGATAGAATTGATGAATAAAACCAAGTTTGATGATGTTTTTTTAAGTTAGATTTCATTTTTTTGAAATTTTATTTATTGGTGGTGCAATAAGAGCCACCCAACTCACTAATCATTTGTAGGAAGATGTAGAAAGAGAAGGAATTGAGAAGAAGGAGAATGAATAAGAGTTTTGAGATCCATAATATAAAGTTAGAGATCAAATCCTTTTGCTATGTCTTTTAAATGTCACATTGAAAATGAATAAAGAGTTTCAATAGTGTTGAGTATGCTTTCTTCTTGTGCTCTTTGCAACCTGGAAGATTAGAAGATACAATTGAACAAAGTTAGTTTTAAAAATATTCAATAAAAATTAGATAAGAGATCAAAATTCATAATAAAAAGTATAATTACATGATTTTAGAAAGCTCAAATAGAAAAAATAATTTCTCCAATGGATCCATCACTATCGAAAACCCCTGTTTTGACTCCTTTCACACCTCATTTAGCCAAAAATTGAGAAAGATGTCAATGTTTTAAGTTGTTTCCCTAATTATATTGTTAATAAGCCTACAATTCGACCCAAACTCGGCATGTGCGCCCAGAAAACAAGAACGGCATGCGAATCTGGTCTTCCTGATCGACGATCGAAATTGTAGGACGATTAAAACCACCCCGAGGTCCTCTGCACTTGTGGTCATATTACGCTGCAAAGGTCTAGGGGCTAGGGCTTAGCTCCAATCCCTTTCCCAAAAGGTGTGCCCATCAAACTTAAAATACACATTGGAATGGTTTATTAACAAGATACATAACATAGCTGAGTTGGTTAAGTGCACTGTTGGTTTACATGATGTTTTAGGTTCAATTCTCGTGGAGGGTGGTTCAACCCTAAAGAAAATTTTGTCTGCCACGAGGATGACACGTGGCAACCAATGGTTGGTCCATGTGGCCCTTCCTTGGTGGTCCACCATAGAAAAACCGTTGACCAATGGGGCAACCATTGGTTGGTCCACGTGGCACTTCCTCATTGGTCCACTGTAGCAAAATCATTGACCAATGAAAAACAACCATGTTTCCACAAGTCAAACATTGTCAAGTGTGAAATGACCATTTCCCAATGAAGGTCCAATACAAGCTTGCCAAGTGTCATGATCCAGTGAATGTATAGACTGCTGACTGGGCATTCTTGCAACTCAAAAGTTCATTTTTTAGTTGTTTCACAAAACGATTAGAACACGATTCTGGGAGAATCCTAACTTGGATTTAAGTGAAACAAATTGCGTTGAATTAAGAGTAATGAGATATACGCTTTGGAGTTGGTTTCAAGGTAATCCAAGTATTTTTTATTTTGAGCATTTTCTTGATCCATGGGATCATGGACAAGGGTGGATCATTAGAGAAAAAGGAAAAACATAGTTACAGGCTTCAAATTTCATAAAAATTTGCAAACATTAAAAACCCAAATTCAATAATTGACAAACCACCATCCGATTCTAAATGCAAGTTGTCAAAGCGACAAGGCAATGCAACAATCTTTATTTTTGGTAGCTGCAGAATCGACACATTTTAGCAGCTTATGTAAATTTTGTTTCAGGTCTATTAATGAAGCATTAAGTGTATGGAGAATAGGTCTCAAGCTCAAAATTTTTTAGAAACACAATGAAGAAGTCACCAACAAAACAATAATAGGTGATCCATGGTACTAATAAAGTAAAAGTGCATTTAATTTTTTGTTCTTAAATTTGTTTTATTAGTATTATTTCTGAGTTTTTTGTGTATATATCAAATTAAGAGGGAATAATCACCTCTCCCTTTTGATAATATTACATTTTATTGCAGAAATTGCTAAGTTTTTGTAGGTTCCAGGACGATGAAGGTGTTAGAGTCGGTCTGGTCAGTCCTTCGTCAGAGATCATAACCCTTTATGCATTTCATTTTTAGGTGTCTTGCTTCATTCACTCAGTTGCATTCCACTAGGGGAATGCCATAATCTGACGGAAAAGGTCATGCTAGTCATTTCCCCTCATGTCTGGTCCTGCTGGCTCAGGTCTTTTGTCAATAATCACTAAAGTTCATGACAGTCAAGGTCTAGTCCTTTAATGGAAAAAAGTCATTTTCGATCATTAGGTCTAGGGATTAATCAATTTGGTCTTCAAACAAAGCCATGCAGGCCAGAGTGAGGCCCTTACACAGTTATGATTCAGAGAGTTTCATTGTCATGGTGATAGACTTCGACTGTTCTTCAAAACTCTATTTTGAAGAAAAGTCAAACAATGTCATTGGTGATAAAATTAAAAAAAAAAGTCGTCAATTGATTTCTTCAGATGTAGTCATGGTTTCCATGGCCAAATGTCCTGACATGCAATCCCTGCAAAGAGTGCCAAAAATTTCATCGTTTGAGCTAAAATTTCAAAAGGAAAGTGAAAATCAGTGTGCTTTAAAGTCAGTGAAAAAGTGTCAAAACATAACATTAGAAAAATGGGTTTTTGAAGAGGAAAAAATTTAACCCATGACTTCCAAGTCTTTATATACAAGTTTTCACCAAAATCCAAGCCATTGTGCAAATCAAGTGCATAGGGAGAAATTGCAAAGTGTTTGAGAGGCAAAGCGCGTGTTTAGAGCAAAGTAGGAGGCAGTTTTCAGGGTGCAACGCATATACACAGGGGCACAACGCACACAGAGGGCGCAACGCACACAGAGCCAAACCTCAGTGTATTTTTTCTGTGGGCGCGGTGCACACCCACAAAGGGCCAAAACCGTGCCAAATTTCCTCAAATATCTTGTGAAGCCCCTCAAATTGACAGGTAGGCTCTATGACATGACTTGTTCATCAAAGTTTATAAATGATATGGTGGTTTATGGCTATGTTTGAGATGCAACAAAACTCATAAAATCAACCACAAGAAAAACACCAAAGGCCATTGTTGCTAGGGTTTCATAATTGTGGTATTGAGGCCAAGGTTCCATTTTCACCCACCATTTTTCCCTCACCTACCATTTTTCCCTATCCTCCCTTTCTCATTTTTTCTGTTATCCCTACCCTAAAACACTACCAAACCCTATCCCCTATCCCTCCTCTTATTTGTCAACATAACACCCCAAAACCCTACCTTGTCAAAACCCCAAAACCCTACCCTATCAAATACCCAAACCCCATACATATCCCTAAACAAACTTCTCCCCATAACCCCTATTCCCATCACATTACTCCCCTCCTAATACTCCCTTTTGTTTCATTGTTCCCCTTGGTGACAGATATCACAAGAGCACCCAACTTCACACCATCATCAAAGGGCAGCCTAAGATCAATATTTCATAGTAAGTCATCTCAGAACTTATCGTTTTAATTATTCATTGAGCATGACTCGGAGAGATCCCTCTCCTGTTCTGGTAGGGCTAGCTACCAGACTGAGCGTGGTTTGTGGTTACCCTGAATTTTGCCTTCCTTCAGCCTAAGGCGGATTTAGGTGCTAACAGAAGGAAGATGAAACTATATGCACGAGTACATTTTTAAAGACCAAGTTTCTTTCAAAAGAGCATGATCATTCAATGTAAATTCAGATCCACTACACCATTGCTACTAAACACATACCAATTTTACCATTTCTACACATTTTAGCCTGCAGTCGATCCATAACTGTCTGTCTCCCTACAACTAATAAATCATTTCCCTGTGAAATTTTCATATTTTCTTGCCAAATTTTCTCTCACCCATAACCCAAAAATAAAGTCATTCGACTCCCCTACAAAGTTGAATCATCCCATTTTCCATTTCCTTCCCATTAAATAAACCTTACTTCAATGCAAATTTTCCATTTATAGTTCTTTAAATTATTATTTCATACTCGGGTTAGATGATGGAGGATTCACTAAGGCCTTTTAACAAGTTTTGACCCGTCAACTCCGACACATCATCTGGGAACAAAACTAGATATATTTCAAGGACCTTGAGGCTTGCATGCCTTAATGGCAAGTTCTCTCACCAATAAACAATGGGAATACATTAATGTCCCCCGTTTGTCAGATCTTCTAGGTGACTCGACTATGGCACATCTATTCGTACCTAGTAAGATGTACTTAGGCATCTTGACTATCATTGACATCAATGATCAGTAGTCTCCTGTTGGTTAATGACATTCATTAATGGCCAATAATCTAACAATTTGTTTTCTATGTTCAAAATTGACACATTTATTCACATAGATGAGAATTATGCCACTGAGTGGGAACGGATGAAGACTATATAATTTTAGTGGTTTGTAGTAGGACTCAATTCAGCAGCCATAGAAATAAAGATTCCAATCTCATCCTCAATTCATACAACCAAGACAAAGAAAAAGCAGATCAGATTCTTTTACTTCATATTCCATGATCCAGCATCAACAACCACACTCTTCAATATACATAGCTTGTCCTCTTTTAAGTAAGTAAAAGTATGTAATTTTCTAATTTTTAATCATGTAATTATTTAAATGGTAAAATTGTGATTTTGGAAAATTCCTCACCACTTTCATATCCTCTTTATCATTTGCAAGAAAATTTAAAACACCTTTAGTTGGGGGGGAAGGGATATTCAAATTTCATGTGACATGCCACATTTCATTTCATTCTAACCAACATATTTTCCCAATCAACTATTATTGCATTTTGATTCAAAAAGTTTATATGTTTTGAAATGATCAATTTATTATCACATTAAATGGTTGACAGTCACTATGGGACTTAAAGAAGAATTCCCAATGTTTTTAAGTATTTTGATGCAACAAAAAATAAGAAAAGGATTGTTACACAAGAACCAATAATCATAAAATTTTGGTTGTCACACAAGAACCAACCATAAAAATATGTGTTGTAATCAAATGCAAAATACACTTTGCAAAAAGAATAAAATTTTCAAATGATATGATTATGCAAAGTTAAAAGAGAAACAATAAAAATTCAAAGCTCATAGAGAAGTAAAACCTTTCAAGAATATAAACTTATGATTAAGGGAATCAATGCAATAGTTGCATGAGGACATGCGACATCTTTAGTTGGGGGGTATGTTGGGCCTCCAAAATGTGATCCACTTTCACTTTCATTTCGATCATTTTACCCTCATTCCGTAACTCTATAGCCCCATAACCTTACATTAAGTAACCATTTTTCATCATTACATGGGTTTATCATTATTATTTTCCAAGTTTGATTTTAAGTATTATGAGTGAATTTGTGAATAAATGTTAGGAAATTAACATATTTTCATGTATATTGGAAAGTGTTATGAGTTTTGTGATATTGTAGGCCTACCTGGAGATTCTAGAAGGGTCCTACTTGGCCACCCAACCATAAATTCGAATTTCAAATTCCAACTCATGAAGATTTGTGGAGTAATTATAGAAGATTTGGATCATTAACTATACACATTCAAAGGAGAAGAATCATGGATAAGAGGATTTGTATCTTACATTTTTAGGTGATTGGTTGTAACCACAAAGAGACAAATGTGGATTTAGGGAGAGATCTAAGGATATATATTTATTGTATAGTTATCCTCAAATTTTTGTATAAATAGGAGTGCACCCTTCACACAAAGGGTTGTTGGTTGTTAGATGCAAGTTAGAGGTTGTGAGTGTTAGTGTTAGTTGCTAGTTACTAGTTGGAGGTTCCAAGTTCTATATGTAAATTGTAAAGTGGATTCTTGTAATATCTTGTAACTTCATCTTTATGAAATACATACTACTATTTTGATCTCCAAGATGTGATAATTGATTCAGTGTGCTCGTTATGGAATGGAGGGCCCCCATCAACCACAGTTTGCACATCTTTGTACATATTGGTAACATAATATGGTTTTGTTATTTCATTTATTTTCATGCAAGTGCACTTTTACTTTCAGCAAGTGTGATTTACTTTCCAACAACTGTGATTTCAATTATGCAAGTGCGATTTCAATTTATTTATGTTTGATTTGATTTGGTTTGGATTGGATTGGATTAATTTATTATGTTTTGATTAGTTTTAATTGCATTAGATTAATCTAATATGAAAGATAGCCACCTAGTACATATAGTACGAGTATACCTCATAATTTTACGAAACCCCGGGTTGACAATTAATGACAGAGATTTAACTCGTAATTAAATCACCCAAAATTAGCCATGAGATTATTATTCTTATTATATTTCTTCTTTTTCTTTAGGTTTAGCTCTGAATGCAACTTCCAACACTTCTCTATATAGCCATCAATGTTACAGTGGTCGCAATGGTTAGGATCTTTGCACTGGTGTGTTGTGTCTATCATATTTTTATCTTTTCTCCCTTTTTCTTCTTCTTCCCCTCCTTAGAAGCTTCATGTTTCTCCTTCTACTTCGATCCACTTGATTTCACTCTTTTCAAGCTTATGTTTTGCAGGTATTGTGCCTGTAAACAAGTCTCGTCCATTGATTTAGGCTTGAACAACATCATTTTCTCATGCAAATGGCAGTTTAGACCCCCAAAATACTTGAGGAGTACATCTGGGTTCTTTGGAGAGATACCCAACATTATATCCATCTTCCTAAATTCTTTGGTGTACTCCTGCATGCTTTTGCCTGACTTTTGCCTAAAGTAGTTCCATTGGATCCACTAGTCCTCCAAGTATCCACTAGAATAAAACTTTAAGTTAGTGAGGGTTTTGAAATCATCTAACTTAGTCACTGGATGTTCTCCCTCCAACCTCATGGTTTCTGTGTGGCTCTCCTCAAAGTCAGTGCATGGACCTCTAATTTCGGCCACATGAATGAGATCTTTTACCCTTCCTTGATCTAATGGACATTGAAATACACTTTTAGTTGCTACAACTAGTGGTTCAACTTCATAGCATCGATCTCACCATGGTAGGACTTGATATCGACTTTTTCTTCCATTTTAAATAGGGATTGATTCACGACACTCCAACTCAGTTGATATTTTTTGGGTTCTTTTTTCAGTTGGCTCTTTGTGTCTTTCTGATCTCCCAATCCCCCTTTTGATTTGTCCTTTGCATCCAAACCCCCATATTCTCCAAATATCCCTAGATTATTTCTTAGGGAAACCGTGAGGAGGTTTACATTGTGATTTATATCTGTAACTTGTTGTTCGAGCCATGAAAACCTCACCTCTGCAGGATCACAAGGTTCATTTATAGATTCATCAACCATGATTACAGTTTTACAATTTTTGGCTCTGCCGATCTAGATCCCTACAATCTCCACAAAATAACTAAAGAAACTTGTGCTGATACCAAATTATTTGTAGGATTTCATGGATATTCCACTAGACAATTCGTCACAACATATATGATAATATTATATTAAGAATCTTAGTTTCTACACTATTACAAATTTATTAAACTTTAAGATCTATAGATTTAACTATAATTAGTGGCTTCATGTGAATGGAAATTATGCGGAAAAGTAGAGAATGAAAAAATAAGCTCACACACACATAAGAAACAAGAAATTCTCTCTAGGAAACCGTTTTGGGAGAAAACTCAGTAGGAAGGTGAGGTCGCGTTGCTCTCTTTCTCTCTCTAGAAATATGGTTGCAGATACAAAGAAGTAATCCTTGTGGCCCATGGGCTGCTACAGTGAAAAAATTCTCTCTGTTTTCTCTACATCTTGTCTCTCCTATCTATATTTTCTTAGCTATGGAACAAAGTTCTCTTGAAATAATGGAATGCATCTTCCTCCTACTGGCCGAGTTATAACACAACTCGATAGCCTACTAGTGGTTAAGTTTAACTACATAAACTCAACTAGAATTAAAATATAGAATATTCTAGAGTTTTTTACATCATAATCATGAGGATGGCCCATTTTCCATGAATAAGGGGGGCTAATGTGGCATCCTCCCAAACTATAGGTGTGAAAACAAGAAGGTCAACTTCTGAGTGGCATAACTTTTGCATACAGACTCCGATTGACATGCTTCTTGGCCATTGGAAAGGTATATGTGTGTAGAATAGAATGAAATGGTGATGCACTAAAGAAACAAAGTTATACCGCCAAATCATTTGATTCCTCAAAACGCTCTTGGAAGGTTTCATACTCGTTTCGCTAAAATAGGTCCCACTGGTAAAAATGGTCCCATGAGTTGATTCCTCCGCTTTTTCCACTAAAATTGCATTGAGATGGATGAAAAACAATATAATGACCCAATTTGGATCAATCTTGTCTTCCATGTTCTATGAGTAATCATCCAATCTAAAAAATGTATTAATCCCAGATAGCCATGCTTCTGCATCTTTTGATTTATTCATTTCCCCATCAAAAGTAGGAGCCTTGGATTTCTTCAATTCCTCTAGAAAATACTCACACCTTTTATGATGTTGGAAGTGATGGAAATGATGTCTCCTGGAAGAAGAGATAGAATAAAACCCATATGTACTCAAGTATCTACCACCTTTTATTGTTTCATCATGGTCCATCATGTACCTTTTTTGAGACCTACTTCCCTCCGCCCCATTAGTGTTTTCCTCATGCTTATCTCCATGACTTATCCTCAATTGTCCCTGCTTCTATAAGTCTAAAAGGCTCCGATGGATAACTACAATGAATACAACTTTCTTTTCTTGAGATATTACAAGTATTTCATGTGCCTCAATCAACTTGTTATTATCTTCTTTACAACTTCTAATATTTTCCCTCAAACTCCTCAATGTATATGCTAGATCAGGAGAATATTCCTCTCCTTGCTGCTCATTTAACTTCTCCCATTCCATTGATTTCACTTCAGCCTTGTATGGGAATTCATGTGAACTGTAATCCACCATTCTGCTCTTCATCTTTTGGCCTTCTATTTCTTGCAAACATACCTTGTTAGATGAACCAAATAGAATACATAATCAAAATCATACCTCAATGTATCACAGGGGAGGCTATTACATGTGCACAAGTTAGTCTAGATTAACACGATATATAGTAATAGAAGCAACATATTAACATCATGCATCTATAAAAAAGAGAATACAAAAGTGTAATAATAACTCCATGCATGATAACCATAACCATCTACATTTACCCCGAGGTCTAATTTGATAAACCTCACTTTGACAACACTCTATAACACTAGTATCAGAGAAAGGTTTACAGAGAACGAAATTGTTCTAATACCACCCTGTAACACCCCACGCCACATTTACCTACTTTTACAAGCTCTCAAGGGTAAACATGAGCTGAGAGTTACTATGCATGACCCGACATCCAAGTTCCAGTTATGGAAGTGGGGCCTAGTGTCCTAAAACTTTACTACAACTTCACAGGGACACCTGATCACCTAGATGTCAAACAACACCCATTGGTGATCCTTCTCTGAGTTGGAACTTTCTTTTACACAAATTTATAGTATATGTACACACATTACAAGCTATGCATGCATCTAAAAGGCTCATGTCACATGCATAAGGTGCCTTCCATGAGGCTACATCTGAAATTTCCTAGTTCTATGGATGCAGCCAGAAGCCTTGTTCTAGATTTTTAGTTTAGTCTTCATGCCACTACCTAGATCTGCCCAAAAATTTCCAAAACACTATTATCGAGCTTTTGTAACCTCCATAATCAACCTAGATCTGCCCAAAAATTTCCATAACACTATTATCAAGCTTTTAGAACCTCCAGAATCAATTTCCAAGCTCTAATCATGATCTAACTTACAAAACACACAATATCATTTATGCAAACACTTTGTGGGAAAGCTACCTGTAGCTCATAAATGCATATTTTTTCACTGATTCAATAAGTTCATCATAAAATCATCAAGAAAATTTGTTTCCCTCCATTACTAGCTACAACAACAAACATTAGCTCATGCATTTATATAATATAAGTAAGATCCCATCAAACCATATAATGGATCCATAACAAGAGCACATAATGTAATGAGAAATATACCATTCATGTAACCAACATTTTACCATAATAGAACCATGGAAAACCAGTCATAAAATCAAAACTTTTGCTCATTAATATCAATAATAATTAATACATAATAACATATGAAAATTCCAACCAAGTTAGGGAGTTCCACGTACCACCCAACCATAGATTGTGTTAAATCAAGTCTTTCTTTCAGCCAATCACCCCTGTGCCATATTCCAAGCATCAATGTGGAATCTCATGGGATAAACCAAATATAACCAAACAGGGGCTCCAGAGGTTAAACCACCTCCACCCTCAAGCCACAATATATCACCTAAACCATCCAGAGATCATGAAATCAACACAAGATTGGATGACTCATAATTAGCTAACAGTTTTCTTGATGAGAACCCCCTTAACAAAAAAAAAAAAAAAAAACAAAAATACCATAATAAATCCCTCTTCAACCCCAAGAAAAATAAAAAACTCACTAAGACAAGAAAGAACAAAATTACACGCCCAACCACCAATCCCAGACTTCCTTATAGAAATATAATTGAAACATGAAATAAATACTAAAAGAAACAAGCGAGGGAGGAACATGACTGTATCACCTCGACATGAGTAACAAATGTGAATCTCCATATACCACAAACTACCTATGCTTGAGGCCATTGCATGACTTTTATACGCCTAGCTACAACACCCACTCACCACCTTTTCCTCAGCGCCAACATGAAAATATGGCATTGTCTCAATATTAGGAACTCTCACAAATGATTTACTCTCAATGAAAGGGTGAAAAATTGCCACTAACAGTAGGGAGGTCTATAGCTCGACCTCATGAGGCTCCCTACTTTCTCAAAGAATGCGCAAAACCATACTAATGCCACAAATAAATAGTTGAAAGTGGTCATCTAGTGCATTGCATGCAAATGCATGCTTGGGGGTGAGCTACACCCATTGTTTATAAATGCCCATCACATCCCAGGGTGGTAGGATCGACGCCCAAGGATCCCTCATAATCACCATTAACACTCCCATTGGGGATTACTAACTTTTATTTTTAAATGTAATTTTTCTCATATATTTTGTAAATTATTATGTCAACTTATTTATTTATTTGCTTGTTAAATAATGTGAGTTTTGAGATGATTAGCATGCTTAACCTGTAGCTTGAGTTGTGATTTTTTAAATTTTTTTTTCACATTTTTCATGTGGTAGCATCCATCGAAAGAATGGTATGCTTAACTTGTAGCTTGAGTCACTAATTTTTTTATTTATTTCACATTTTCCATGTACTAGTGTCCATCGAAAGTATGTAAAATAGGTACTCCTTGGGTGCAAAATATAATTTTGCATCCAACGAGTGCTCCCACTTGAAATTTGAGTAAAATTGTGGAGAGATAAGTTGAAAATACGAGCTGAAAAAGTAGTTTTTATTTTTTATTTTTTTTATCTTTTTACTTTTTGACTCCAAAAATGGTGAATCATCCCCCATGGTTGACATCATCATATTGAATACTATTGGTTCTTATAAAGTTGTCTTTTGTTGTACTTTTTTTTAGGTCCATTTTTTACCTCAAAATTTCTCTAATGTGGGGATAGAGGCTTACTTTAGCTAAGGCTTGGGTTCCCCTCATCTAACATATCAATGCTTTCATACCAATACCTAATTATCAAAAACTTTAGTGGGAACTAACATCTTTCTCAAAGGGAAAAGATACTCTCTAGAGGTTATGTGTAGTATTTTGAGGCATTGTTGATGGCTTTAGTTACATCAAATATTTCTTTAGGACCCAAAGCATGTCCTTCTTCCCTAGATCATTTACAGGGGCCTAAGATACATACCTCTTTCTCTAAATCAGAAGGTTTCATCGACATCCACAATAATAGTAGGGTATTTTTTAAGTATTTAATCTTTTTCCTATATATAATAGTGTAAGTGACTTCCTGGTTTGAAACATCATATGTATATATTGGAGGTGAATATTCAATAAAAAACAAGTAATTTACTATTAAAATTGGTATTTTTTTAGCGAATATCATCCATTGAATCATATATGTGTAAAAAATAGGCGAACTTTTAACCAAATTGACGAATGTTGTTTTTAGAAAATGTCCAAAAAATAGCCCCTTTGTGAAATTTCTCCCCTAAAATTTTCCCTATAATAGGCCGATGAGACCTTGAATAGGCCATGTATAATTATTGGAGGCATCCTTCTTGGGCCTAGATTCTAGAAGATTCCTTTAGGACTTAACATTCATGGCTTCCCAAGGCCATGTTTAGGGTCTCGAGAGCTATACATAGTGCCCAAAAATGCTATTGTTACTTATATGCCTAGTTAGAGGCAAAGGATCCCCTTGATAGGTCATTTATGGTGATTGAAAGTTTCATTCTAATTCCCATAAGTCTATAGGTGTCATCAAGGTCCTCACTCTTGGGTTTCTTTTTCATGTCCCTTTTCGAGTGATCACTCTAGGGGGGCTTCGACTTAGCAACCTAATTGGTTCTCATAGGCTATAATTAGTAAAAGGGGAATTGGTTGATTTAATTATTTAATGTCGCCTGGGAGAAAAACAAAATTATGAAGGTGATGAGAATAACTACAATGATGTTATTTTATTTAATTGAACAAAAAATTTGTTCAAAGGGGAAAATGTTATAAAAAGAGATTATAGCTCACTATTTCATTATGCCTAATTATTTTCTCAAGTCAATTTGGAGAGCTCTTGTAGCTTGTGTGTGCGAGGGGTAAAACCCTTAAGAGAATCAGTTTCAGTGGTGAAACAAATACACTCTATGTTATCATAAGGAAGAATCGATCAAATTCTTCACAATAATTCATGACCAAAGTGGGAGATTCATACTTTTGACCAAAATGAGGGTTCAACCAAAATTCGTGTGGATTTTGTGTGGATCAATTTAGCTATCATTTGTTTGTGGAAGCCAAAGGAGGTTAAATTTATCAGTGTATTAGCATTCAAATGGTAGTGTGGATCGATTTAGTGGCTAAAATTTCATGGAAATCAAGGGAGGTCAAATCTATTAGATTATCAAAAAAGATTTTGGGGTTTTTCTAGTTCATACCAGCCATATTTCACTACTCAAGACTAGTGTTATTTCTCCCAACAAACGGAGCCAATAATTACTAGGTCATGGCATCAAGAATGGAAGGACAAACCAATTTTTTCTGGAAAATTCAACATCAACAATTTGTAAGGGATATTTCAGTGTTGTCGTCTACATCGTTATCACCAAAAAATGATCACCTAACCATTTCTAACTAGGTGGATCAAAAAACACCACGTAGGGCTAATTTTACCATAGTAAAAGCATTTCCACCATGGGAAATAATTTAGTAAACCACTTTTATTAAATTATTTCTCATTAAAATTTAAAAAACTCGATGAGAATAATTGAATAAATCATTATTTATTTAATTTTCTCTAGGAATAATTATTAAATCGTTGTTTGATAATTATTCCTTCTCACATTTGACTAAATCACCTAGGAATAATTAAATAAATCACTATTTATTTATTATTCCTTAATTATATGATTGGAATAATGGTTAAATCACTATTTAATAATTATTTCAATTTCACACCATTCCTTTTTGGGTAGGTAAGCACCCATGGGGGATTTGAACCAGTGACCTATCGCATGGAGTGCCTTAACAATGCACCCATTGACCATCAATCCAAAGCACTATGGGCTATTTTCACACCATTCTTAATCCTCGTGAAATAATTAATAAATCATTTTATTTGCTAATTATTTCAAAATAAAGATTTTTAACTATTTTCAATATCTTTTCCCTCTCTAAAAATATAATAAATATTCCTAAAGGTTAGATCTTTGATTTGGTCAGTATTATTTTATTATTTTCCATTTTTGAGATCAACCCAATACTTTATTATAAATAAGAGGGTTTTTTATTCATTATTCACTATGATCATTATCATCGTCACCACTATTGTCTTCGTTCATTTGAGCTCCCACATGAGTTCTACACATTGTTTTGGGGTTTTCACATATTAAGAGAGAGAATTGATTACTGAAGCATCAAGGACATCAAAGGACCTGTCCCATGGAGGGAGATTTGTAGACCCTTTTTGTAGATATCCTTCACCAGGTGTTATCAATAAAGATTATTATTCATTTAGAAGTCTTTCCATATTGCGTTATTACGTTGGATATCTATTGTTGTTTGTTGTTTTGGATCACATATGTATTTTTGTTGCAGGTTTGTCTTGTTTTATTATTGCAGATCTAAAGCATAAGTAGCCACAAATTGTTGTTAGGGTCACGTGTCACCTATGACTTAAGTGAAGTGTTTTCGATACACCTTCCAAGAAATTTCATACTAAAAAATGGTAACTCCATTGAGTTTTTAACTACATTTTTTGTCAACAAATGGCGACTCCACTAGTGTAGTAATTTAGTTCCTAGGTGACTGAAGTTTCAGTAAATTTCAGGGTTTTCTATAGCTATTTATAGCCTCTCAATTTCTATTTATAGTTTTCTTTCCTTTTTTGTCAAATTTTCAGATTTTGGTTGTTTTCTCGTTCTTTCTACAAGTCACAGGTACCAGCCAAGCAGGAGACAGAAAAATTTGTGCGAGATCTATCAATCAAGATTCCCAGGAGAAAAACACATGTTTCAGCCCCAAATCCGCATTCCAGAGTGCACTTTTTGGCAAATTATCTTTGTTTTCCATTGTTTCTAGGTCAATACCCGCGTTTTGGATATTTTTTGAGAATTTTTTAGAATTTTTTCAAACTTGCCAAGAGTGTTGTGTGTAGACTGGGAAGGGTTTCTTATCTCTTTTTCAGGCCCCCTTATGCTTAGATTCTCTTAGTTTTTCTCTAAGGAAGGAAAAATCCCCCCTAGGGTTTAGAGTACACCTCCACCTTTTTACGAAGAGATTGGTTGGGTGAGGAGTCTAGGGTTTCAACATTTTCAACCACTAATCTTCAGATTTTGATCCATTACTTTAAGACACTTATGGATAGGCTTATTTCACCTTTTCGCCCTTTAGAGTTTGGGTTTTTCCTTTCCCCCTCATGATCTCCTTGAGTATCCTATGTTTTTGAGCTTCATACCTATCCTTTAAAACATTTGTCACCTTTGATTTTTTTTGTGTGTTTGCACCATTTATAGCATATTAGTGCCTCTAGATCTCAGTCCCTTTTACATTAGGTATTTTAGGCATTTTATGTGTCTTTTAGTAGTTTGTTTTCCTTCTCTTCCTTAGCTTATTGATAGACTTTTTGGGTGGGGTTTTGTGTGCTTGATTCACTTCTTATTTTTGTCCTTTTCAGAATTATTTACAATATTTTAGCACTTTATTGTCAGCAAGATATGGCATCATAAAACATGCTCAATTAATTCATCCACTTGAAACATCATTTTCACACACTCACACTATAAGCGAACTTGAGCTTGGTTAACACTGCCAAGCCAAGAATTGAAACACTACACCTTTATCATTTAACATATGTAGATTAAACCCACTTGGGCACTAGAGCCAAAAAATATGTGTAGTTTAGGTATAGGATAGGTGGGATAGGCTTCCAATAACACCCATTGATTTCTTACTTTGATACATAAAAGTTGACATATTAGGGATCTTAAAATCTCTCACCATCCCATGGTCCAAAGTCAGAATGCGTTAGAAACCCGATTCAGAGGGGATTAGGCTAGGTCATCATGCATGCAATTTTCCTCGGGGCTACCCTTCTCGTTGTAGGGAATCCCATGTGATGGATAATCACTAATAAGCTCAAGAATCGACCACCCCCATGGTACGAAGGTAACTGTAGTGACAAATCTTATGAAAAAACCCTATAGGATTAGATGTGGGAAGCAGTTGGTTATCAACCCTACCTTTCTCTTGACAACTCTGCTTGCGGGGATTCGAATCCATCAAGTAATAAGTTCTTTGGAAGGCCACCTGAAATAATAGATATAGGATTGTTTGAGGATTTAGACCATCCATAGCCTAGAGTTATTTTTCTTTGATAGGACGTGCTTGCTTGTATTAGAGCAGCATCATTAATATAGTTAGTTTACACTTGGAACCACTGCACTAGTTGTTTGCTTGTTGTGTGTTGCTCTCTTTCTCCTATTATCACCCTTTAGTCCTTAGAGTCATCATTGTCTTGACATCATTGCACCCCCTAGGAATTTTTCATGTAGAATTCAAGGCCTTTACCCTTAATTTCCATTAGGACATATTACTTCTCTCGATCGAGTTAGAGTTCATCCTCCCAGTGCTCCATTGAGTCCTCCTTCTGACAATGGGTATACTAATTCTTCTAGTTCTTAGTTTGATTCCACGTCTTCTCAACCCCATATCATCACCATTTCAGGCACCAACGTGGATGCAGGAAACCAAGGTGGTAACCTAGATACTAACCAAGGTAACCCCACAAGGGGAACCTCCATCGTTATGGTCAATCTTACTCCATTGCTTCCTTTTATGGCTAGTTCGAGCCTCCCTGATTTCAGCCAACACATCAACTATCCTCTTCTCCATGAACCCAATTGCCCAACTATGCTTACTAAGCTTCCTTCTGACATCCCCAAGTTCGAAGGTAGTTGGGAGAATATCCCAGAAATCATGTTCGCTCATTCCATATGTGGTGTTCATACAATACTATCACTAAAGACTCCACCTGTCTTTGCATTTTCCAACAGGAGTTGTTGCTAAGTGGTATGTTGATCAACACAGAGCCACTCATTCCACTTTCAAAACTCTCTCCAAAGAATTTTTGGCCTATTTCCAGTTACCTCTCTATTATGACACTGGTACCAAACTATCGACTTCTTTCCATCAAACTTTTGCCACTTGCCTATCTGACCACGTTAAGGAATGGCATAGAAGGAGGATCATATGTAAAGCTCCTGAATTTGAAGATTGTGTCTATATAGATTGGTTCCTTAGATCACTTTTGACCCCCATTTCTAAATATGTCACTTCTAACTTCCCTCAATCTAAGGAATATGCACTCCAATTAGCTTTGAAATTTGACATGATCTACACCCAGTTAGGTTATGTTTATATTATCATTCCCAATTTTCCTTAGCCTAACATTGATAATGCACTGGGGGAATCTCATGTCACTAATGGTATCATTGGATCCATTTCTCACCCTAAAATTCAACCATATGCTCCACCTTCGATGAGTTATGGTCAACCCCAGGTGGGGACCAGTTCCTCTTACACCTACCCCCCCATCTTCCACATGGAAACTCTTATCCAAGTTCTAGCACGTCATATGCATATCCCCATCCGCATTAGTAGATTTGAGGTCCAACTATTGCTTCACCTGTTTATTCTAATGTTTCCCCATCTTCTTATTATATATATGCACTGCCTAGCGCTCCAGCCCCGCTGGCACCAACCCTCCATTCTGCTTCAACCTTTGCCACAACAACAACCTACTCCACAAGGTCAAGTGTATGCTCTATATAACACAACTAATCCCCCAAACCCCAAGAAACGAAACAAGGGGAAAGGTAACTGGAACCAACAATCTCAAGGTAATCATGGTAGCCAAGGTCCACCACCTAATGCACCTCAGGGAAACCAGCCTAACCCCACAACCCAACAAATAGGGTGGACAACCCAAACAAAACAAGGATCTTTGTATAAACAAACCTTGTGCTTGTTGTGGTGTATATGGTCAATAATCATGAGTGTCCCCTTTTGCCTTAGTTGCATCAAGCATGGGAAGCTCAAGCAACTTCTTCTAGAGGACCGCAACCCATAACTCCTCCTCCTCATCCTATCCTAATTTATCTCAACTAGATGTGCTTACCAATCCTTTTACTCACCAAGGATATCTCACAGCTCAACCTACATAATATCATGCAATTTCCCCACCTCCACCATCTAGTCACAATGATTATTAGATTCATGTGATGAATTCTGATGATGTCAACACCAAACAAGTTAACCTTCAGACTCGATCGCGCCAATATGACAAGCCACTTGTTAACTGAGTCCCAACCTCAAGTTTCCACTAAGCCTCTATTGTCATCAAATGGTACCTTAAAAATCCCTCCTCCTAAGGTAGAGGTTATCACCAAGATCCCTAAAGGTCCATTACATCAAAACGATGCTTCTGCTAAAGCCACCCATACTTATATCATAATAGATGACTTAGTGTAGTGCTACCATGTCAATGCTAGAAGTCCTCCATACGTGCCACAAAAATCTCTACTCTCTAGTTTTGCTATTGTGGATCCCTCTAGCAATCTTATGATTGTATTTGACATTGACAAGTCAGAAGATCCCCACCTTCCTTCATATGTTGCATTTCAAATTGCAGTCTCCATAAGAAATACCAATGTTCAACGATGTATCATAGATGAAGACACCTCCACCTGTGTGATGGCTGCTAGTGTTTGGAAGCAACTTGGTTCACCGGACTTGTCTACTTCCACCATCACTCTCCATGCTTGGGACGATCATCCCTCTTAGCCCCTTGTCTTATATTGAAACTATCCTATCATTGTTTCCAACAAGGCTGTCTCTATTGACGTCGAGATCATTTATTCCCCATTAGATTATAACATGCTCTTGGGTCGCTCTACCATTTAGATTTATGGGGATTCAAAAATCATTATCAACTAGTTCAACAATAAAAATCAATGTCATGCTATTTCACTTCGAAATACATTGGATGAAGTCAACACTTTCAAAGCAGTTTTTAACTCAATCTCTTGTCATCATATATACAAGGTATATAATGAAGATTCTGTCAGGCTTTCTAAGGAGGGCATGCTACTACCCCCAGGCTTGTGGATGATCTCTGAACAGATGGGAGTAGATCTTTATCAATACCACCACAAGCCTTATATAGATTAGGAGTACCATAGGACAGAAAGGCCCTAAAAAATATTTTTTACTGCTTTATCTTATTCTTTTATTTTCTCAAAAAACTATGCATATTTTTATGATATATAGAAAAATAAACTAAATACCTCTGTAAGGATAATATGGACAGATTTTTTTCTCACTGAACGATCCTACAGGAAATGGCTTAGGCCATCTATATCTTTTGATACAGTTTTTTGGAATGGCTGGGGGCCAACAGACTTGCATATGCCTTGGGCATCTACTACATGTAATTTTTCCACATAATGAAGGATTATGATTTTTCTATTGGGAAAAAAACATGCTCTTGGGTCATATTTACACCTATGCTATGTCAACTCTCGCATCTATCATTTTTTGTAAGATGTGCTTCCTTCATAATGGAAAGATCCTTACTATTGATCAACTAATGTACTATGATCCAAAGTCTCAGACTTCACCTTAGTCCACTATCTCATCGATGAATGGAAATAAGAGTGTCTCATCCCTCACTAATATCTCTCTTGGAGTCTACAAATATTCCACCTTTCTTGGTGCTTATTATGGTCCATCGCTTATTCCTTCTGAGCCTAGCTCATCTAATGTTTGCATGCTTCAAGCGCAATGGGCTTCTCAAAAGCTATCTAGTATGCCTTCACAATAGACAACACCTCCGCAACTTGTTGTTCCCAACTCAACCCCACCTTTCGGAACTACTACTCAAGGTCTTCCTTCTGTAGGTATCTCTCCTAGTCATTTTTAGCCCAGAACCATTCCCCTAGGTCTTAACCATCTCGATATTATTCCACCTAGTCATTACCCTTCTGGTTAGATATCGTTCTTATTTCCACTCCTAGTAGTTCATTCTACACCTATCACGACTACATTGAGTTTACCTAAAATTACCTTGGGGGTCCCCATCTGGTACATTGATCTTCCCGCAAACACTCCCCCTGATCAACTCAAACCTTACACTACTTTGACCTTGGTTCAACCTATTGTTCTTACCCTTCCTTTGCTTCAATTCCATAACAAACTCAACATAAACCTACGCCTGTTGCGAAATCATCTGGTGAGGGGGGGAATCCCATAAAACAGAACCAAAGACAAGGCACCCTAACCAACTTTAGCTCCCCCTAAGCTGCCAAAGCCTCCTCTTCCATGTGCTTTGTGTGATGTTGTTGGTCATGCCACCAATAATTGTCTTGAACTCACTCATATCAAGAAAGTGGTCTCTGAAACCTTTCCTAATTCTAACATTCCTTAGGTCCATGTCACCTTACCTGATTTAGATAAGAAGAATAGATCATTACACGTGAATCACCCCTATGCTTTGTGTGATAATTATGGCCATTATTCTCACCATTGTCCTCGTCTCGAATCATTTTGTGATACACTTCAATTTCTTCGTGAATTAGAGGTCATTCGTAGTGATTCCACCTCTCCTCTACCTGTGGGTTTTGGTCCCACTCCTATGCCAGATTCAAAGGTCTCTCAACCACTCATCATGATCCCTCCATTTGATGTCGAGATGATGGATAGTACCACTCCTATTCTCTACCTAATATCATCCATGGGATCGATATATTGGGACTCTCTAGACGTCTCCTATTGTGATTCTATTGAACCTTCTTTGACAAACACTTTGGTCTCAACATCGGTAGATATCCCACCTACTAGTCAACCATCTCCCAGCCTTGACGATGTGTTTGTGAATCTTGTCTCTCATGAAGATGCCTTATGTAGCTCCTTTTCATCATGTGGTCTCTCTTCCTCGAGTCCCCCTATATTCCATTTTGATGAAGACATCATGGAAGCGATGACCACCCCTAATTATCATTGGGATGATATGTACCATCGTGCGCACTTCCTTCCGTAGGAAACCCACGATCGATATGTTATGGAGTCAAAATAATTAATTCATGTTGAAGCTGATTGGTTTAAAAATCCCATTCTTGCAATAGATGCTTTTGAAGAAGGAACATGGCTAACATTTCCCCTACCATCAAAATTAAAATTTTAAATAAACTAGGAATCGAATAAAATGTCATCTTAGGGGCAGAATGCACCCTAAAATAAATTGATGCTTACACCAAGTTATTCAAATAATTCCATGATGTTTTTGCCTAGTATTATTCTGAAATGCCCATACTTGATCCCACCATTGTTGAAAATCATATTGACACTTGGCCAATGTCATCCTTGTCCACCAAAAGTAAAGGCCTATTCATCCTTCCAAATGTGAAGCTATCAAAGTTGAAATTTATCAGCTCAAGAATGTTGGTTTCATCTACCCTATTGAATACACCACATAGGTGTCTAATCCTATGTTCGTTCTAAAGAAACAAGGCACCATATGTGTCTATGTGCACTTTCGTGATCTAAACAAAGCTTGTCCCAAAGGCAACTTTCCCACACCGTTCATAGACCAAATCATTGATGACTGTGTGGGGCATGAGGTTTTTTCCTTTATGGATGGATTTTCTGGATATAACCAAATTTGTATCTGTTATGCCGATCAACTTAAGACCACGTTCACTAGTCCATGGGGAAATTTCACTTGTAGGGTCATGCCTTTTAGTTTAAAGAATGTTGGGGGCACTTTTCAGCATTCCATGTCTCTTACTGTTTCCATGACTTGGATCATATTATCCTTGCATATCTAGATGATCTCACTGCTCGTTCCAAGCTTTGGTCGTAACACATTCATGATTTGTGTACCATTTTCCTTCAATGTCGTAAGTATGACATTCACCTCAACCTTCTTAAGTGTGTCTTTTATGTTTCTTCCAAATGATTTTTTGGCTTCATTGTGTCTAAAGACGATATCACTCTTGACCCTTTCAAAGTTCAATCCATTCTCGAACTTCCTCTTCCTCATACCCTTTACTAGTTCCAAAGCCTCCAAGGCAAAGCCAACTTTCTTTGTAGGTTTGTCCCTGACTATGGCACCACTGTGCATGGGTTTCTTAGAATCCTTCAATCTAACATTCCATTTGTTTTGGATGACCAACCTCAACTGTCTTTCGATGCCTCAAACGTGCTCTCACTTCTGCTCCATTGATAAGTCCACTTGAATTTGAGAGGGATTTCATCTTGTATATCTTCGCTTTCTCCTATTCAATCACTAGGGTCCTAATCGAAGATGATGGTGCCAGAAACGAGAATGTCATATATTATGTTAGTAAAAACCTTAATGGTCCCCTAGTATCCTATTCACATGAAGAAAATTTAACGCTAGCTATTGTGTTCTCTGTTCAAAATCTTTGTCATTATATCCTTATGTGCACCACCAAAGTTGTGACCAATTCCAATCCCATGGCCTTCCTGTTGAGTCAATGGATCATTAATGGGAAGTATACCTATTGGATAATTATCCTTCAAGAATTCAATCTCGAATTTTTCATACCTAGGAGTAAGAAAGGTTTATTCCTTAATGAATTCATTTATAAATTTACCACTGGTGCACCTGAGCTGCCAGTAAATGTTGATCTTCCAAATGAACAATTTTTTGCCATTACCTCAGATAATCCTTGGTATGGCAACATCCTTACCTATTTGCGAACCCAGAAATTCATCCCCCTGTTATGAAGGAAAATCCCCTCTACAGATAGAGGTGATCTCTCTAACCCAATGAGTGGGTCTAGCAACAAAATAAATAAACTAACATACAATTTCCTAGCTTATGTTTAACAAATGCAGAGAAAGAGTGGCCTACCTTGCTCTGATGCCAATCACTCAATCCTTTGGAGATTACTTTGATTCCTTTTCTTCCAAACTTGCTTCTTACTTTTTCTTCACGTCTGATTACTTGCAACAAATATCAAAGAGAAATACAAGGTACAAGAGCATATATGGAATACATCAAACATAAAATACTTAATAGATCAAGAAGTATTAAGCTAAAACCATGAACATTTACATAATTATGGAAAGTGAACATCTTATGTATATATCAACAAGCTAAAAAGGGAAGCATACAACCTATGCCTTGATGTTGGAGACCTCCTTTGGTGGATGTAAAAGTCCAAGCAAAGACTCTTCAAGCACTCCTTCTCTAAGCTAGAATGGGCAAAATTTGGGCATAATTTCAGTATAGGAATGAAGGCAATCAATGACCAACCATTTGAGGATGGAAGGGAGATGATTTATAGGAAGGGAGAGGGAGTTGGGGATCCACAAAAGAGGGAGGAAGGTCCACATCTCAGGGGGAAAACCCATAATGATAATATCAAGGGCTCCAAATGGGAGAGCTCGACCATATCTACAACAACAAATATCTATCTCATTGTTCTCGAAGTTTCTAGCATACGAAGCTTCTCCCCCATTTTGGGAAAAGATGCAGAATAGGTTCAGTGCAGGTTTTCATATTAAAATCTACACTAATAGTGCTAGGCTAAAATAGTGCAACCTGCCATTAGTACGGGCAGGAAGTGGAGAAAAACATGTTGGCCCTAAAAATTAGGGTTTTAGCTAACCTCTTCAGAATTGAATCAGGGTAGTTTTTGTATGTGTATCTCATGATGGATATACTTCATAGTCGTCAACATTTTTGCACTTCAAGATATGGAATATGAAGTGAACAAGAGGTGTGAAAAACTATTGTGTAATAGATTGCCCCTAAAGCATGAAGGCAAAACAAGGAGTGATGGTTGAGATGCTTTAGAGGCCAAGGCAAGGACTGGAAAAACACTGTAAGGAGACCAACAAATCAAGAATATACATATACATATACATATACATATACATATACATATACATATACATATACATATACATATCTGACATCTCTGATAAACATGCCTAGTGATACATGAAGAGGCATCTAATGATACATGCATCCACGGTATGGATGCAACCATCTAAATAGAAGGGATCATGTGTATGGATCCATGGTATGGTCGCAACCATCTGAATAAAGAGGATCATATCAATGGACCCATGATATGGTCACGACCATAAGTACAAAGGAAAACATGTGTACAATCATGAATAACTCAGAACTTCATGCAAACTAGATTTTATCAGACCGAATCTAGGTTCTTCCACTTCATATTGACTCGATCAATGTATGAATTATAACATGTGAATAGATGTGCCAAAATTGAACATGATAGAAAACTACCTGATTAATGGTCAATGATGTAAACCATTAACATGTACAAGAGAAACTACTAATAATGACAATGGATCTCAAGGTACAATCAACACAATCCACGAATGTGAATAATGAAGTTGAATTCGAACACTCGTGGAATCATTCGATTGACGGTCAATGATGTAAGCCTGTCGTCGAATGCGAAGAACTTGCCATTGAGGCATGCAAACTCTAAGGTACTGGAAGGGAGTTTCTAGATCCTCTTCCCAGATAATGAATTGAAGTCGAAAGGAAGTGATTCATCAAAAGAGGGCCATAATGAATCCCACATCATTGACATGAAATAAAAGGATGTAGTAGAGTAGATAAGTGTGATCCAAGACTATGTTAGAAAGTCAGACATTGTATAAGTGGTGAAGAATAGGACTTCTCTTGAACATATCGGTGACACGACTCTAAAGTTTGGAAACAATTGACTTAACATAGGATCATAGGTCACGACGATGAAGTGATATAATTAGATGAGAGGAAAAATGGATTTCCCAAACCCATGAAGGCAAGTGACTAAGTGACGATGTCCCAAACCGAACATGAGCAACAGATGAGTGTCATGTTCAAGAGTGACATGTTGCCTTTAAAAAATACAAGAGATGATCACTTTCACTTTTTCCCCGAGCATTTCTATAGTGAGTACCCCATTATTTTTTATCACAAGCTTGAAGGGGATAGCATATGCTTTCCATATAAGTTCATCCTTCAGATGAATCCATCCTAGTAAGTTTTACGAGCCCTAGGAATGAGAAAATTGGTCTCATCATGGTGACAAGTCCTCCATCGTTTATGTTTTATGAGTCCGACAGAGGGGAAACTCGACATATTTTTCATGTTTAAAGAGTTTTATTAAAAAGAAGTGGAAAAGAAAACTCCAAAGGTCTCTTTTCATAACCGTCTCTTGAACCCACAAAGGTAGAAAACAATATCCAAGAGAACCTCTTCATTAGGGGAATTTTGAGGTCTAAAATGGGCCTCTTAAGAAAAATGCACAACCAAAATAAAATTTATAAGAACCAATAGGATTCAAGATGATGATGTCAACCATGGGGGATGATTCACACCTTTTGGAGTAAAAAAGTAAAAATATTAAAAAAAATAAAATAATAAAACTACTTTATCAACTCGTATTTTAAACTTATCTCCCTAAGGTTTTACTCAAATTTCAAGCGGGAGTACTCATTAAATGAAAAAATAAATTCCTCATCCAAGTAGTACCCATGTTGCATACTTTCAATGGAGCCTACTACACGAAAAATGAGATATACATGAAAAAACGTGATTACAATCACGTTTTTCATGTATTTTTCATTTTTCGTGTAGCACGGTCCATCAAAGTATGAAAAATGTGTACTTATTGGATGAGGAATAAAATTATGCATCCAACGAGTGTTTCCACTTGAAATTTGAGTAAACCCATAAGGAGATAATTTGAAAATACGAGTTGAAAAAATAGTTTTTTCTTTTTTCCCTCTAAAATTTGATGATGTAATCTAATCTTATTTTATTATTTGGACTATTATTTTATAATTTCATTAGGAGGCCCATTTTAGACCTCAAAATTACCCTAATGAGCCGTGTTCAACTAATGTATTTCTTTTTTGTACAATAGTATATCTTAGTCTAGAAAAGGGTTAAACTTATATTGAGTAGACATCATTTCATTTACTTTAACGAGCTCGAAATGACAAGTACTCGGAAATCTTTTGATTTTTCGAGAGTCAGAAAAGAGCTTAAAGATGACTCTAGGGGGTCGCTTTTTTGTTTATTTTTGGAGAGTCCAAAAAATGATAAAATAAAACTCATTGAATCAGTCAAAATAAATCACTGTCACCAAGTATGCATGACCTATTGCTACACAAGGAAACACACATTACCGATTTTGAGAAAAATATTAAAAATGAGTGATATATGCCCTAATTTGGTAAAAAATATTATTTAAAACTTATTATTTTACCTCGATTTTTAGGCAAGGAGTACGATCAATCCTAGACACCATTCGCCGAGCCATTTGTAGCAGGTAAGAGATCTATCATTTTCCTTCATTTTCGTACTCATTTCATGCATTTTCATCCATATATTAGGTTTCAAAGAGGATTTGAAAAAAAAATTATGTTGAGGGCGATCATCGTGGTTTTCACCCATCAGACCCACACTGCTCACCCTGTGGTCAACTAGGCCATCGTGCTAGCAGCATGTGAAAATTCACACACAGTCACATTGGCACTGAGGTAATTTTCTTTGTGAAATCCTCCATGTTGAATGATTTTTCCTGAATTTTGTCTCCATGGAAGCTCATGAATGTTGTTCTATTGATTTTTCCCAAGATAATCAGTCCAAAATGGTCGTTGAATGGAAAGAAAGAGGACACAAAGCTGAAGACCATCAAGAAACTTTGGATCCAAATTGTATTGATGCCCTACGAGCATGTAGGTTGCTCAATTTCTTCACGATTCCTGGGATTAGATCCTAGCATGAGTTATTGCAGCATTTGATTAGTTGGTGGGATGTGGATTGCCAACTATTCATGATTGGGGACCAAGAACTTGAAATAGATGTCGTAGAAATTTATTTTATTACTGGGTTGTCTAGAAAGGGAAAAGGGATCTAGTTTTCTGGTTCTTACATTGAAGGAGAGAGCACACATATGCTGATTGCAAGGCATTGTCCAAGGACTATAAAGACCCAAACTAGGAAGATAGATATAAATACCATCACAAATCTCCCACTATGAAAAATCATGCATACTATGACCCGAATAGCTGGGATTCAAGCGTTGCATGAAGCAATGAAATATCATTTCTAGTATGCAATCAAGTGTCTAAATCCCACAGTCTTCAATTGGATCAAGGGTTTGTTGGTCTGCATGAAGTGCCAACTTAGAAAGTGCAAGTCAGGAAGTCTGAAACAATTCGGTTTCAGATCCATTTTGGTGATGTTCATCCTGGAACATGTGCCATTGTTTCATTATCAATGGATAGAAGTGTATGCACCAGTACCCAAAGATCCACAATTACTCAGATGGGGTGAGATGATGCCTTGCCATGGAGGCATGCAAATGTCATTCCTTCCAGCATTTTTTGGATGGCTTTGTTAGTAGCTAATCATGGTTGTTGATTGGGCAATGCAAGAATAAACTTATGAGGAGATCCAAATCTTCCACTTCCACCAAGGGCACAGTGGACTAATGAAGGTAAAAAATATTTTTGAAGTTTTTGAAGTTTTTGGTTTTTTTTGTATGTGTACTGAGATTTAACTTATGTTGATTTGTAGATGTGGGACTAGAGAGACCTCCAGGGGTTTCTCTGATAGCTAGATGAGTGTCATGCTAGATTGAGGTGGCTCCTTATGAGGAGGGAGCATATCCGATTGTCGAGGTAGAGTGTAACCTGGAAGCTCTGACTAGGGGCATTCCAGAGTATGCGTTGATAGATGAGGTGTCATTGTGGTACTAGAGACACACTGTAGGGGTTTCCGCCAGACTGTGTCGGCTATTGGGTTGAGTTATCAGAGCTATTCCATGCGATCATGAGCACCATGTGGGTGAATAGCTAACTCTGGTTTACTTTCTGCACTAATGTAGGCTTATGAAGCCATGTGTCTCAGAACACAGATTTTGTCATTTTAATGTAGAAAAATCTTTTGCAAACACTCCATATACATATACATATACATATACATATACATATACATATACATATACATATACATATACATATACATATACATATACATATATACATATATACATATATACATATATACATATATACATATATACATATATATATACATATAATTATACAATATACATTACATATATTATACATATATATATATATACTATATATTATATATATATATACACACACACACCACACACCACACATATATATATATTATACACATACATGTATTTTTGTTCATCGTGTCTATTATGTGATGTTTTATGATTTACATGTTTCGCAAATGTCTATCTAACACATAGTTAGGCAATGCATCTGTTAATGTGTTCAAGTGTCTTGGAATGTGATGATAAGTAATAAAATTAAAGTTTTTCTCCAAGAGACGAACTCGCAAATACGTTCTCAAAATTTGAGGGTTTCTAACTAAATATTGTCCATTAAGTTGTAGTATAATGAGTTGTGAGTCAAGTTTCAGAATTAAATCTCTAATGCCAAGAGCAATAGCTTCTCACAAAAGCTCAATGACTGCACTATATTTGGCAATGTTATTAGTCATACAACCTAAACATATACCTTGTAAATTCACATACTCATCATTAGGGTCATAGATTTCCCATGCAACAGAATATAGATTCTGTGTACTACAATAAGAACCATCAGCAAAACCAACGTAACAGTTGGATGACATCTACAAACCAAGTAGAGCATGAGGTAAGAAGAGAAAAACTCGTTTGAAAAAGAAAATTAACACACCAAAACCACACTGCACACTAATTAAAGCACACTAATGTAAAAAAGTATTTACATGAAAAATGCATAAAGATTTTCAGATGGAGCCCATTTGTGAACTCGGGTAATCGATCAATAGAGAGTAAAATCGCAGTTTCATCATTGACATGAAATGTAAACATTGACGGCTAAATAGTGTAATGAAACACATAGATGAAAATTCCCCCATGCCCCTGGGTTACAAGCCATATGATGAATGCCCCATTGTGATAATGGGTGAATGTAGAAACAAGGCAAGAACATCCCATGAAAAAAGGAAAGAAAATCCTAATCTCATTGCAACGAAAAGATACCTCTAGTTGAATGATTTTTACAATCTCAAGTTGGACTACAATGTCAATGGGCAAGGTAGCAGTAATGTTCCCCATGTTTCCTTTAGCCAAAATTTCATGCACCCAAATAGGAGTTTGCAGTGGATGAGTCGATGCATAGGAAACAAAGGTATCTAAACACGATGAAATCCCTCAAAGACTCAGAAAAAACGAGGAACGATGATGGGCATCATTCTAGGGCGTTTCTTCAAGATACATAACCTCGGTGATACTCTCGTTGGTTGGAAATGTCTCGTTTAATAGATTCGGAGAATCCTAAGAACCAAGCCAAGGTGATTGTGAATATGCATCTAGATGTATACTAATATTAGCATGAATTTTAGAAGTGACCGCTAAATCCAAAACAACCGCTCGATAGGCATGTTTTGTTGGGTTGAGCGGCATGACATTGCTAAATGAATCAACTTGATTGGGATGAGGATTGATCCAAGGATTGTGTGAAGTGGGGATCATGTTAACGGATGCGACATTTAGAGGTGGGAGGGAAAAATTTCCCATAAGAGCAGAATATTTAAAAAGACCTACCCCAATTCTCTCATAAGGGATGTTAATATTTCCCACATATGGCACATTGTCATTTGAAGAGCTAGAAGAGAAAAAGGCTCTCCCACTTGTTGTTTTCTTTCCACAGGGGGCCACAGGAGAGCTTAGTCATTTTTCCAGCCCTGCAACGCCCATTGTTTCTCTACACCAAGAGAACTTCTCAGAGCTCACAGATTTTGTCAATGCATCTGCAGTATTCTTCAAAGTGTCCACCTTTACCAGCAACACCTTTTTGGCTTCTATCATATCCCTCACAAAGTGATACTGAACATCAATGTGCTTTGTCTTTGAATGATAAGCAGGGTTCTTTGCCAAGAAAATTGCACTTTGGCTGTCACAGTCTATCCTTATAGCTCCCTGTACTAACCCCATACTTGAACCCAATCTCTGCAACCAAACTGATTCCTTGCTTGCATGAGTGGTTGCCATGTATTCTTCCTTTGTAGTAGATAGTGCCACTACAGATTGTTTCTTACTCATCCAACTGACTGCACCTCGAAATAGGTTAAACACATACCCACTTGTAGATCTTCTCTGATCCAGATCTCCA